>CAAKHB010005677.1:37635-62467 GCA_901007665.1 Aeoliscus strigatus | reverse complement strand
GTGTGTGTGTGTAGTATGTATGTGAGTGTGTGTGTGTGTGTGTGTGTGTGGGGGGGGGGGTCAGTGGTTGCTGACGCACACTTCCTATGATATGATCCATCCCTGAATTTATGTAATACAAGTATTACATAATTATTTTGTCAACACAGCATCCAGACGGTTCAACCTGGCGTACAACAGAAAAAAGTGCATAAAATGAGAGAATAAAAGCACGTTAAACGACTGTGTTAGAAAGGAGAATCAAACCAATCAAAAGTAGTACAAATTAATTATTCAAAAGAAAGGGCGGGATTTAAAGAGAAAAGGAACTAATGTGAAAACTAGTTGGGTTTGATTTAAAGGAACTGAGGGTTTTGGCTGATGATCTGAATGTTTGCTCCATGTATTTACAAAGAAACTGATTCACCATGTTTCGTTGTAACTCTGGGGACCCTTTAATGCTAATTAGTCCTTGAAAATGTAATCACTGGTGCAACATAATATGGGATCATGTTAAGAAGTGATGGTGTGCTGACTTACAGTTTGGAAAATGGCATCTCTTAAATTTGAGCAATGTGGCCCCAAAAGCCTGTTCTTTTCACTTTGTGGCCTGAGGTGACAGAACAGGACACCTGAGATCTGAAGGTTGAAATAACCAAATCTTTGGCAGGGACTCCACGCCAGCAGGAGGACCGATGGGACCACACCCACGAACAACACTGCAAATATGTTCAACTTATGCAACTCTGAATGCGTTACAGTTCACAGTGAATAACTTTGTATTTTGCGTCTTCTATGTATTCAGGAGGAATATTTTCCATTTTTTCATCGTACATGAACAGTATGTAGCGAGTCCTTTTAAATGCAGCTGCAGGTACATTAAAGCTGACTTCCACTAATTGTGCTGAGGGAATATATATATATAAGTACATGTGCAACAGTACGACAACAGTCACCACAGCTGTTAAATGTCCTGTTCACTCCCGTCTCAGTTGCTCATTTACATTTGCAAAGGTGCTTGGAAGTTTACCACCTGACTCTCTTAGAATAATCTGGCATCCACCTGTATCTCTGTCCGTTGTGCGTTTATGTTAAAGTTGTGTATGTATGTTGTGATGGAGTTTTCTTGTGTTGGCTGCTTCTGACATAACAGAGCTTATGCAGGTATTTCACAAGTGTGTACTTGTACAACAGGTATGACAAAGCATGTTAGTTTTGCCTTTTCACATGAATCATAGGACCCAGCAGTAAATCACCAAAAGACTGCACTGACAGGAAGGAGTTCAAAGGTCATTGCAGTCAGTGGATTTTAAGAATCCTTTCACAGTAATAATGTTTATATACTTTAGACTTTATATTGTATTTTGAAAGTGTTTATATAGTTTTTTATGTATTTATTTAAGTAGTTATACATTTAAGTATTGCGTAGTACTTTTGAAAGTATTTACATTGAATATGTGAAGTGTTTATTTAGGCATTAATATAATATTTAGTATGTGTAAGTACCCGTCACCCAAAATCGATTCTGTTCACATCCGTTTGTTGTGGGTGACACACACATCAGAGCAGCGGTGCGGCTGATTGTCTGGTGGGTAATGGAAATCTCGTTAGCCGTCTGGCTCAGGGCAGTTGGTCAGTCGGCCGCAAGGCGGTCTGAGGACGACGACGGCGGCGGAGAAGCTGACGTGTCACGGGGAACAACAGACGACTCCTGTCGAGGTGGCGTCCCTGTGCCACAGCACCACATGACGCTAATTTGACGTCATCCGTGGAAAGTGTTTGCAGACGTTTGGCCTGTGGCTGGATCAACCGTCTGTCTTTCTCAGGTGGTGGAGGAAAAACCCCCAGTGGTCTTTGCTCCACGTCTGGTGGACCTGATTGACGGGTGAAATACAATGTCGAATGTGTGAGAGATGTGTAGTTGTAGGAGAGAACCCGGTATTAGCCCTGTTTCTGTAACTGAAAGGGAGAAAGCACAAGTTAACACTGCAGCGTTTGTTCAGATCAGCTGGCTTCCTGTTACAATATGTCATGTTGTGTACACGGTTACCGTGGCAATGGCCAGAAAGCTCTCGGTTGCTAGGATTCCCTCTAAACTGCAAAATTATTTCCATAATCCGTTGCTGCCTTGTATATGTGGGGCGGGTTTGATGTTAGTTTGTAGTTTCTCTTCATTTATTTTGTGCAGGTGATGATAAAACCCCCACCGGTTCCTTACTGTAAGTCGCCGTCACTCTTGGCTCAGTGTTTTCCAACAAAAAAGGGAAAAAAATGAAGTTGAGCCAATTCTGCTTTGTCATTACTGGAGAAAAGTGTGTGTGTGTGTGTGTGTGCGTGTGCGCTGACCCTCCAGTCTGGGCTCCCCGCCAGCCTTCCTCTTATATAACCTGTCCGTCAAAGCTCAACTTCCCCCTTTCCTCTGTGTGGTTCACTACGACCCATTTGTTCATCTGTGCATCTGTTTCACCACCTCTCCTATCTATTTCTCTTTCTACTACTTCTGTTTGCACATTTCCCAACACCCTTCACCTCCGCCAGCGCAACCATGACTCAACAGATTAAGAGCGCACGGCGACTGTCCCTGTCGCGCCACCTCCTCCCTTCAACATGTGAATGAGCTCAAGGCTGTTGTTCTGTGGGCCGTCGGCCCTTTGACTCGCCTCAGGGCCAGAAAGAACTTCCCCGTGAGTGCAAAGTGAGGTTCGGGGATAGTGTGGAATTTTGTCTTTCGATCTGCCAGTAAAAATGAACTTTGGTGTTCCTCACAGTCCATACTATCTGTTTAGGGCCAGATTTGCTGATATTGTCATGTGGTAGGAAGAGCTGCAGACATAAACACATGTTCATTTCCTGCGAGAAAGAGAAGAAACATCTGACGGTTGTTCCTTCTTTAAAAAAGGGGCTGAATGCTAAATACATTGAATCAGTTGAATGACCATGAGCAATATCTGTGTGGAGTTTCCATCTTTCCAGCTCTCCCCATGTCTGTGTGGGTTCTCTCCGGGTACTCATCTGCCTTCCACCTCCAAAATCATGCTGAGGTTAATTGGTGACTGTAAATCACCCGTAGGTGTGAATGTGAGTGTGAATGGTTGTCTGTCCTTCATGCTGGTGACCCGTCCAGGGTGTACCCTGACGTTCACCCGCTGACAGCTGGGCTCGGCTCCAGTACAACCGCGACCCGTAACCGTAGCAACGGGAAAAGACGAACGAATCATAGCGTGTACAGCCTTCTTCTTCTTTTAACTTTTAAAACATTCCCAGCCAAGTGTGTTCTATGAAATCAACCATAAAAATCCTCCACACACACACACATATGCAGTACAAGTGCAGTTGCAGCAGTGTGTGTGTGTCTGTGTGTGTCTGTGTGTGTCGCTGCCATATCTGAGGTCATGTTGCTATGTTAAACTCTGTGTGAGTGGAAATGTACCGACTGGACACAGAGGTGACAGGACTCATCAATCATTGACAGATTCACTTCTACTCTACGTTCTCAGTCTTGATTGTATAATTATGACGCTGAAGAACAGTTCTTGTCTGTACAAATTATTCAAAGAAAGTTGTTTTTTTTTTTTCTCCTCAGCGAAAATGGATCTTCATGATAAAGAAATCGTTCCTGGGGAGATTCTGCCTGTTGTGATTATTGGTAAGAAACACACACACCCTCATACCATGTTTCTAAAAGAGGAGATGTGTGTGTGTGAGTGTGGACGTCGGCAGCCACAGTAACCGGTTCTCTTTGGCTCGGCGTCTTCAGGAGCAGCCGCAGAGAATTTGTTCAAATTTGACTCCAACAAGCCACTTGAAAAATGATCACAAAACAAGTTTTAGGTAGTTAAACACCCAAAGTACGTGCTGACTACAAACCCAAAGGATGAAATGAACAGTTTGACACTAGTTCCACTGGGTCAGCTCACTTTCACTCATCAAAGCGTGAGTGTGTGATTATCCATGAGTCATCATGAGCCAGCTGTTTCACTGGCGCGCATGTGTGTGTGTTGTTGAGTCATGTGCCATTACACGTTTATATTGAAGTTAATCCATGAATGTGCACTTTCACCGTCATTACGCTGCGATTGCACATGCACAATGTACCATCTAGCTTAGAAGCTGTGCAGTCCTTTTAAAAAACATCTTTCATTTTTTTCTAATTTCTTTTTCTTCACACAAGTCAGCAGCGTGTTTTGTTCACAACTCTTGTGTTTATTATTCCATTGTTGTCATGTGTACCATGACAACTGGAGAAAAGCCACCCTCGCTCTTGTGTTTGTCAGCTCAGCTGGAAACATGGTGTTTACTTCCCTCGCTGGCAGAGAACCCGAAACCCAGTCACGTCTGTTGTCTCGTGTCTCTCAGGTAACGGCCCGTCGGGGATCTGCCTGTCGTACCTGTTGTCAGGTTACACCGCCTACCTCTCACCTGAAGCGTCCCACCCCAACCCGCTGCTGCACAGCAAGCTGGTGGAGCATCCTCACCTTTCGCTGCTGGAGCAGGTATCACATCTGCGTCAGCTTGACAGCGTCACTTCTCTGTTGGCGAAGAAAATAGAACCATCATAAACGCTCACGTCGCTGAGTACAGCACTCGCCGGTGTGTTCCGTCACCAAGGACAGTTCCTCATAGTGCCCTCTCCTGGCAGGATCTGGAGTACCTGTGCGAAGGGTTGGAGGGCCGTTCGTCCAATCCCGTGGCCGTGCTCTTTGATTCGCTGCTGCTGCCTGACAGTGACTTTGGATTGGACCGCACGTCTCCGTTGGTGTGGCGATACGAGCCGGAGCGCGCCATCCCTCACCTGGTGCTCGGGAAAGGTCCCCCAGGGGGAGCCTGGCACGTAAGTTCCTGGACTTACTGATTATCGGCGCAGGAGTCTACAGTGTGTGACGGTGTGTGCACTCGACACGTCCTGTTAAGAGCAAAGTGGCTCTTACCTGACCGACTATGTTGTGATGAGATTGGAATGCAAATAACTCCGCTGTCACCCACATGGTATGTGACGGCGAGTTACAACCTCACGCATCAGATAGTGTTGATGAACACTTAGTTTACGACAGTGGAGACGAGGTGAATATCTGATCGTAGCTTGAACGTGATGTCAAGTTACCTCATGAAACAACAACAACCGCTCTGCCTGTGATGGAATAAATGCACCTCGCAAGTCCTGGTTGACACACAAGATCGCAAGCTAACCTTAGCAGCTAACCTTAGCAGCTAAGGTTAGCAGCTAAGGTTAGCAGCGAACTGTGCAGTGTATCATTTTTTTTCCGAACCTAGCAGACATTACTGCCAACACGTCACATTTTGACAGGTCCAAGGTAGTTGGCACAAGATTGTATTTAAAAAAACACAGGCCCTTACCTCGGGGTTGTTGGATGTTACTAGTTTTAAGAACCTAGTTGTAGTTGTAGTTGTACTTTGCGCAGCTGAAGCGAGCTACAGTATATGGATTTTTTCACTTCATTCATGACTGTGCACAGTCATTTTGTGTATTTGTACGTTAGATGCCTTAACCTGGCACATACAGTACGTCTAGCCTCCTGCACAGACTGAAACTTCTATTTAAAATGTCAGTTCGAAGAAACATCCTGTCGTCCCACAGCAGCTTCTTTGTCCACCAGTCTCCTGCTTTGGGACAAATGTACATCACACTGCGTGACCACATGTTTCCATGAGTTAGCAGCTCGTTCGCACTCTCTGTCACTTGACCTCGACCTGACGTTCACGTGACAGAGCAGGGAAGCAGCTTGACGCGTCAATAAGCGGAGGAGTTGTTTGCAGGGTGACGGTATAACCGACTGTACTCTGGTTTTTGTAGGCGATGGAAGGCTCGATGCTGACGCTGAGTTTGGCAAACTGGATGGAGCTTCCTGGACTCAAGCTGAAGGAGTGGATGAGAGACAAACGCAGGTCTGTCCGACCCACCTTTGTTCGTGTGTGTGTTCAATATAACCAAATAGGGTTGATAAACGAATGCTAGTGTTTTTTTTCTAGTTAAACTGATTCTTTACTGATCCAACAGTCTGAAGTCAGTTTTGATTTTTTTAAAACTTTTTTTCTTGATTATTTGTCCAACAGATAAATATCCAAATTTCCAGCCACATTTTCTGTGTGCTTTCCTGCTGTTTGTTATTCTGACCTATGACAATTAAATTCAGAATGGTAATAATGATCTGAGATAGTGTAAAAATAGTCTTTAAATGTCTTGATCTACTGTGACAAATTAAATGATGTATTTGATTGTTTCTGTTCGAAACTGCGATTCACTAACTTCTAATGTATTCAAATATCTCCATATGACTTATTTCATGCCCATTTTATTCCAGAAATGTTCGGAATGATCGTGCCACACCAGCAGAGATTGCGTCTTACTACGAACACTTCGTGTCCCAGATGTCTCTGGAGCAGAGCTTTGCCTGTGGCACCACTGTCACGTCTGTAACCAGACAGCCCGCAGGTCTGGAGGGGTCGCCGCCCTGTTGGAGAGTCAAGGGACTGCAGCGTCGAGAAGGGGACGAACTGGGAGGTAGCGGAAACGGTCTTGATTTTTTTTTATTTCAATTTTAATTTTTTAAGCATGTTAATAAGTGAAGTGAGAACTGCGTCACATAACCGCCTCTCCTGGTCTTCCTAGACGGGTCGACGGTGTCAGAGGAGGTGCCATTCTCTCTGTTGGCTCATAACGTGGTGCTGGCAACCGGCACCCACGACATCCCGGCCAGGCTCGGCGTGGAGGGCGAATCCCTGCCCTTTGTCTGCCACTCTTTCTGGGAGCTGGAGGCCGCCATCTCTCGCGGCGAGCTCGACCAGTCGTCGGACCCCGTGCTGGTGGTGGGGGCGGGTCTGACGGCAGCCGATGCCGTCCTGGCCGCCCATCATCTCAACACTCCTGTCTACCATGTTTTCCGGCGCTCGGTCACAGACCCTGGCCTCATCTTCAACCAGCTGCCCAAAATGCTCTACCCAGAGTACCATAAGGTGAGGAGGGGGTGCTGCTGCTGCTTTCAAGGGGTGTTCTTGTTCTGAAGTGTCTCTACTGTCTGTGACAGCGCAGATAAAGCACATGAACTTTTTTCCATCCACATCCTTGAGTCAAAATGCTTTCTGTTAAGTGTCGTGGCCACAGAATGATAATTTCATACATTTTACAATAACTCTCGACATAAACGTCAGCTGTCAAATGCTGATTCTTCTTTTAGCTCTCCGCTGTCTGGCCTCTGTCACCCTCTGCTGGTGGAAAAACGCACTGCAGCGCATTTCTGCTTGGAGACTGTCTTAAACGTGACATAAAACAGGAATGTGTCGCAAGCTGGCACAAGCAAAGTGCCAAGTCATTGTTATGATGCTTTTGGTAAGCGTTTCACTTCAGGAATCATTTGTAGGCTTTCATATAATATACGGTTGTTAGTGGTGATTTTATTGAAGTTTGCTGACATAGTAAAGGAATTAGGAAAACCACTTTGCCAGCACAAAAAGGTGCAAAATGCATCAGTCGTAGTCTTCTTACTTTTAAACACACAATATTAAGCAGGGAATGGGAAACACTGAGCTCCCATTTGGATGTATGACCTGAACCTTTTTTGACTCAAGCTGACTTTGTCATTTTTGAATCTCTGCCGTCCTCCAGGTTCACCAGATGATGACTCAGCAGCAGCACCGACCCAGTTCTCCACCTGAGGACCGCGCTCAGAACCTCCACTCCACCGCTTTCTCTTCCTCGTCCCTCCTCCCATCCTCCCCCTCCCCCTCCTCCTCCTCCTCCTATCCAGGTTACCTCAGCTTTCCTCGCCACAGGGTTGTGGCGTTCCGTCCCGACCAGAAGTGCGTCCTGCAGTCAGACACTGGCCGGTACAAAGTTGTCCAAGTTTCCAAGGCGCTGGTTCTGATCGGGGCCCACCCCAATCTGTCCTTTTTGCCCGACAACGGACGAGCGCTGGGCGTCTACCCCAAAGAGACAATCACATGCCGGAGGAACCCGATCGACGTGGACCCATTTACGAACAAGGTGGTCGCGGCAGACGGCCCAGGCATGTACGCCATGGGGCCGTTAGTTGGCGAGAACTTTGTCAGGTTCTTGAAGGGCGGAGCGCTGGCCATTGCCAGTGACCTTGTCAAGAGACAGCGGGAAGCCGGAGAACGTAACGAAAACAGTTGGACCCCCGACAGATTCATGGACAAATGGGTGGACAGAGAGGCGTCGGCCGATGTTTGTGTTTGAAATTAATTCCTGGAACAGGAAGTGGACTAAAGCTCAGCGGCCCGGAGCAGAGCAGATCATTAAGATCAGACCTAAACAATCAAGTCTAAACAGGAACTGAATGAGCAACAAACGGAAATCCCAGTTTGAGGGCATGACTTCTGAGGAGGATGGGAGGGGGGAAAGAAACAAATAGTCTCTTTCAAGGAAACGGCAGGTGGTACTTTTTTTTTTTTGGTTCTCATGTATGTTAAGCCTGGAAAATGCGTCTTGACCTCCAGGGTTTTTCTGATTGCCACAATCTGTGACTTCTCTCATTGAGCCATACTGTGTTTTGTAGGTGAACTATGTCTAAAAATCATATTTTTTACATTTGGAAATCAACATCCGTTTTACTAAGCTGACAAAATCAGACGTATCGGAAACTTTAAATGCACATGTTACGGGTAATGTGGGGAAAAAAACAATTTGCAAATACCCATGTTGTTTGCGCATGACCCGAAAACAACGGGTAGTTTGCAAACAACCCGTCCTTCCGGGTTGTATGGGTTAGGGTCAGTGCTAGCTAAAGGATTGTTAGCTGGCTAGGTATTTTAGCTTAACGTTGATAACGTTGGCGAGTTAGATGTAGTAGCTTTGCACATTACCCGAAAACCTGGGTAGTTTGCATATTACCCATTTTTTTCACATTGACTGTAACACACACACACACACACACAGAGTACATAGAGAGAGAAACACACATCTGTTGCTGCCACCATTCCAAATACTGTTACAGTTTTCCATCAGTTATGGTAACAAGCCAGTACTGACACTATTTCTGAATTCTGGCACTGACTCTCACTGAAGCATCATCGATGACCTAGTACACACAGGCACTGAGAGGTTTGAGGACACTTCCTATTCCTGCCTGCACAGAGATGTATCAGTCATAAGCTAATGCATGTTCAATACGAAACTGTATTTTACTTTTAAAATGTTCGTTTCTGCAGACAAACTACTGTCTTTCATTGTTAACTCCTCACAGCCAATGAATCCTCACCAGTGACCTTTGACCAGAGCAGCTCAGTTACTCAGACACCTGCTTGCTGCAATAACCTTAAACCTGTCTATGTGACCAAAACACCAGTCTGCGTTCAAAAGATAATCTGAACTTTAAATGGGTATTAATCATTTTGACTGTTGTCTCTTTAATTGTTTCCATAAAACAACATATTTCTATGTCTTCTTTGCGTCTTCGCAGTCTTGTGGTGTGCGAATTCTTTTTATGTTTCGCAAAGCCAAAGACGCGTTGATTCTCCTCAGCATTTTGGTCACATGAGAGCAATAACTGACCTTATATCATTTGAAATTATTCAGCTGCTGCATGTATTTACACATCTAACCTCGGGTTGGTTGCTAAGAAAGTTAGTACTGTCGTTTCTACATTTGTCAAAGCAAACTATTTGAATATTATGCATTTATCTGTGTTTCACTGTCATTCTGTGAAAAGTTTAGAAGAAATCAGAGTTCTGAACAGTTCATTTTTGTCTTTTGTTCTTTTCAAAATGAGTTGCACATGTTTCAGGTGAATAGCAATGAACTGAATGATTCTCCTGCTGACAGATGTGACATTCAATAGGTAAAGGAAATTGCTTATTTTTTTAAAAGAAGCTCTGATTTTAAATGACTCCATTGTCCCCTCTTGACTGGGAACCATTTTACAGTTGAATTCATGCAAATTTATCACGTTTCCAATATTTTTTTTCTGCAACTCTGTATCTTGTGATCATATCAGTTTTTTAGATTGCGCTCCTGTCTACATATTGACCGTGATGTCCTGTAAAGATCTGCGGTGGCGGGAGCTTCTGGTGCCTTCACACATTACTGAACATGTATTTTTGTATGCAGTACACATGTGTAACATGATCCATGGGTGTCCATGTTCATTTATTTGTGGTTTCCTATTAAAAAGCAGTTTTCACAAGGTGCACCTGAGTTGTTTGTGTCACATGACATGATCTTACCCAGTAGGAGACTTCTACAGAGTTACTTCAGTTACATTACATTTGGTGCAGGAAACAGCACAGGCAGAGAAACATCACTTTTTTTTTAAAAAAGTCAAAGTATATTATTTCTCTCAAAGCTGAACATGGATGAACAAGATGTTCTTGTACTAAACACACTTTGAATCACCTTTTGACTTCTTTTTGAACAATAGACTTGCACAAAAAATATGTAGAATAAATTGGTTCTATTTACATAAATGAATGGCATTTTCTACAAAAAGTATAAAACAGCTGAAGTGTTTAACAACAATAGGTTAGCTGGTGGATCATTTTATTTCAGCCAAATGTTCAATTTGAAACTGGAGTCTTGACTTCATGTGATGTAGGAGCTACTGAAGACACTATTCTCTTAGATTATGTTATATGAAAATAATAATATAGAATAATTAATTATGAAATAGAAATAAAATTGAAAATATAAAACATTTCTATACAACATCTGACTAACTTTATTTAAATCGTAAGGCAAACGTTTATTTTCAATGATTCAAGGTTTTTATTTGCCATTTGTGCAGCTCACGGCGCATGGGAATGCTTGTGCAGGCTCTTTTAACAGCTTTTTTTTAAACACAGTTTTTAATAAGTTTAAAGCTTCACAAGTTTAAAGAACAGTAAAACGGACTGTATTCA
The DNA here is from genome assembly GCA_901007665.1 of Aeoliscus strigatus. Classification (NCBI taxonomy): domain Eukaryota; kingdom Metazoa; phylum Chordata; class Actinopteri; order Syngnathiformes; family Centriscidae; genus Aeoliscus; species Aeoliscus strigatus. Next base: position 51,619 of record CAAKHB010005677.1, on the reverse strand, counting down.
TTGTCTTACAAGTTTTTATCACTTTTATCATCAAATTCTTTGTATTAATATGGCTGGTATTGATTTATCATGAATACTGACACCTACTGTTGAGATACAGTAACTGCCATGGAGCGTCAGGAAACATTTCTGCAGTGAAGCACCAGTCTGCACAGAAAACAGTAAGTAAATAGTTCTGCTGATGATAAAATGATGAAATGGCCGCAACGTGTATTATTGTATTGCATAATTGACTTTGCTGCAAACCTTTCAGATTCCTTCTCACTGGTGCCGTAAAACAACAGGAAAAGTAAGGAAAACTGTATTTTCCCTGGCGGAAGAATTCTCTGACAGTCTGGTTTGTTTTTCCATAGAAGTCACTCGAATCCCCCACTGGTGATCAACATTATCCAGCCAATCGGAGCGCTGCTTAAGACGAGCCTCCGCTTCCGTCAACCAATCAGCGGCTCGGAAATTACGACGGCACCGCCCATATGTGCAGTCACGTTACGCTGGGTGAAGGAACGCCAACATGGACCCGTGGCAAGGACGGGACGTGAGGCTGCTCCGACTGTAACACGACGGAGGTGGAACGGAAATCGTCCGCCGGATCGGGTGGCTCCTGCCCGGGGAGCCTCCTACGTCAACGCACGGTACGTCGAGTCGCTCTCTGGGGCGTCTTCCCGCGCTGCTGCTCGGCGCCACGAACACGGTTCTGATCCACAGCAACTTGTCCATTCCTCTGTTGGATCCTCCGGGGGGTCCGCGCTGGTTCCCTCTATAAAACTTCGAGAAATAAATAAAATGGATCCTTTTTCCTGGAGGGAAAAACATGTTTGTTTGTTTGTTTGTGTCGAGATAGAGAGAAAGAGAGAGCGGGAGGGAGGGAGGGAGGAAGGGGGGAGGGATGGAGGGGGAGGGAGGCCCTGCTGCCACATGCGGACTGACAGCAAACAACCTGCTCTCTGACACATTTTGAGAAAATCTTGACTTTATTTGCCCTAAAAAGAAAACTGCTGTTTTCGATTCTGTTTTCAACAAAACTGGCAGAAACCAAGGAAAAGTCTTTCAAGTTGCATATGTTTGGGTTCAGTTTAAAAACAGAACCCAAAACAGTCTGCGAATTGATTTTGTCTGTGAAGGTTCTAAGTAAGCCAAAAACTTCAATTGGAAATCCAGAGTTTGCTCATCCTGATATAAACCAAATGTAAAATTTCCTACTTCAGTTTATCAGTGACTCTGGAATGAGGAACATTGAGCAGAGTTCGTCATTTCAGGATTAAGATTAGAGTTTTTCTCTAAACTTGCCTTCTGGAACAGGCTCCGTATCACTGGGTTCATTCTAGAACTGAAGGAGCTGTTGCTCACCCTTGGCTCAGGGGATAATGCCATTCTGGTCCCCTGGGATCTTTTGACACTGTGTACACCACAGTCCACTACTGAATCATCTTGAACAGCGAGTTGGCATTAAGGGTACGGCTCTAAATTGGTTTCACTCCTACCTCCACCAACTATCTTTTTCGATATCCATATGGCGTAGGGATACTGAAAAAGAAAGTACTCTTCATCCCCTGTCCCTGTGTCTTATGGTGTCCCCCAAGGATCCGTTCTGGGTCCAGTGCTTTGTCTTTACATGCTCTCCTTAGTTAAAATCATCAGATAAGTCAATATTTCATTCAATTTCTATGCAGATGACACCCAACTGTACATCCCTCTGAAATCCGGCAATTCCATGCAGCCTCTCTTAGACTGTCTGGAATAATTTAAAGAGTGGATGGCAAACAACTTTCTGCAGTGAAATGACGACAAAACTGAAGACAATTTGGCCCTTTGAAATCCAAAAATTCTGTCCCTGGCAACCTTGGTCCCTTTGCCCTCTTAATGTAATCATCTTAATCTAGACAAACACATTTCCTGTGTTGTAGAGAACAATTTTTATCAATTAAAATTAATTGCCAAACTCAATTCTGTTTTGTCATACAATGATCTTGGGAAAAAAAACGTAATTGTATCCTCCTTTCAAGGATACAATTTAAACTACTGCTCATGGTGTTTAAAGCTCTTCATGCCCTGGCCCCCAGCTACACACTATATCCTTCATCCCCATGTAGCCCCCAGTTCCTTCAGATCTTCCAGCCAACGTCTCCTCTATGTCCCACGGCTTAAGCAAAAAGATGACAGAGCTCTTGCAATTGCTGGTCGTCACGAATCAACTGCCGCTTGACATCAGAAATACCCTGTCAAATACAGTATTCAAATCAAAGTAAAAGCAGCTCATGTGAATCTGGGCACAGAACAATGGCAAGACAACAATAAACAAACTGGAAGGACCCTGTGAACTGTGTGCTGTGTTGGGAAGTAGCTGGTTACATGTGATGGTGTTATGTAACAGGTAGAAACATGTAAACTGTACTTTACTTGGGACTGACGTCATTTAATTACATTTACTAACGGAAATAAGTTCTGCATTTGTTCTAGCTACTTTTTTCTCATGTACTAAAAATGTATAAAAATGTTACATATATTTCTTTTATCTGGATAGAGTCTCCCAGCATCCTCTCTGTGGAAGTTTGTCTGGACCAATGGTGTCTCTCAGTAGCAGAACACCGAGTGTGGAAAATGATGCGTTCAGGGAGGAAGGTGGCGGCGGCAGCAGCTACTTGTTCCCCCTCAGAGGAAGTGTCAAAAGCCAGGGGGGTAGTTCAGTCGCCAGCAGCAGCCCAGACGCCAGAGAGTGTGAGGCTGTGCACAGCTGCAGCCACACAGAGGAGGAGGAGGAGGAGGAGGAGGAGGAGGAGGATGAAGATGAAGGGGCACGTCTGCATATTTTTCTAGGAGCATTAAGCAAAGAGGAACCCACGTGTCAGGAGCCTGCGCTTCCGGAATTCCCGCTCAGCGCGTCCTCCCTGTTCTCCCCAACCTTAGAGGACATAGAGGAGTTCCTGAAGGAAAAGATGGAACTTGTCAAAGAGGAGCTGCTGACCCCAAAGGAGGAGGCCTCCCCTTCACTGTGCAACTCTACTGCGTCGCCGGCCTCCTCAGAGACTCCCACCGAGACCAGTTCCTCATGTTCTGCAACAAATCCACCCACCCAGAAGAAAACCTCTTCCTCACAAACAAACCCACCACCATCCACATCCATGCTACTGGGTCCTCCACTGGTGCTGCAGCTGCAGACCCTCCCGTTGGTCAGGTCTGACAGCGCACTGGGTCCTCGCAGGATTAATGGTATTTGTCTCACTCACCTGGTCATGGGTCTCCAGGGTGCCACAGCTCCCAGTATCACCCTCCACCCTCAGGCGCCCTCCGCTTCCATAGCATTGACCAGCGTAGATGGTGGCTGGCAAGCCGAACAGAAGTATGTGAAGATTGCACCCCTGCCCATCACCGTCAGAACTCTAGAGATCACTGGAGTCGGGGGCCCAGGTGGTGCTATGCTGAAGGCCGTGGCCCCTCGGGTGACCAGAGTGGCAGCGGCGGAGAGGGTCCACAAGTGCTCCCACCCAGGCTGTGGGAAGATGTACACTAAGAGCAGTCACCTGAAAGCTCACTTCCGCCGCCACACCGGAGAGAAGCCATACACGTGTAGCTGGCCTCAGTGTGGGTGGAGGTACGTGTGTGTATCTGTGCCTAATCATTATTCTTTGGTTTGAGTAAGCGCTGGTTACCCAAAGCTATGGTACATTTCCGGAATCCTTCCATGGGTAAGCTTAGGAATGTAGGAACTATTCAATGAAGGGTCAGTGATGTGGTGCCAGCTATAGATACATTCAGCAACAGACTTTCATCAGTGGTACAGTCTATTCGTGTGGAGTTTGCATGCTCTCCCCATGTCTGTGTTGGTTCTCTCCGGGTACTCCAACTTTCTCCCACCTCCAAAAGCATGCTAAGGTTAAATGGCTACTCTAAGTTGCCCGTAGGTATGAATGGTTGTCTGTCCTCCATGTGGCCCTGAGGAGCCGGTCACTCGTCCAGGGTGTTAGTCCTCTGCCGTTTGTCCACTGACAGCTGGCATGACGGTGACCCATCACCGGAGCAAGTCACAGACTGGAATAAAGATAAATGCAAAGAAAAACCCAAGTAACCTTAATCCACTTTCCTTTCTTCTGTCTGCGCCCTGTGTTTCCAGGTTCTCGCGATCTGATGAACTGTCCCGCCACCGCCGATCTCACTCTGGCGTCAAACCGTACGAGTGCTCGCTGTGTGATAAGAAGTTTGCACGTAGCGACCACTTATCCAAACACGTAAAGGTCCATCGCAGCTCCAGGCCCGGAAAGCTGATCAGATCCAGTGTTTAACACCGGACTTTTGCCTCGATCCAGGTTTCCCTTTGAGTTTTGGTGAATTTGGTTAATCCTGGTAAATGTCTTTTGATGCACCCTCATTGTTTTGGGTTTGTCCTTGTTCGGTTCCATGCTGAGCTCACAGCTGCCACAGGAACAACTGTTTGCATTACAACTTGTAGCCTGAATATCAGGGGTGTCCAAACCTTTTATTCCATTGAGGGCCACATAAAATACTAAAGAATATTATATATATTAAATATATACAAGGGGCTGGGCCACTATTCAAGTTGGCAAAATCAATCAAAAGTATCAAGGTAAATTATGCCCGATAACTGAAGATACAACATTGTGATAAAAGTGTTGTAAACACCTGCAAGTTCTGTCACCATGAGGTACAAACTTGTCCACTGCAAGTGGAACGCCCTCATAGTTCAAGTTTGGAAATGATGTCCTCTCGACATATGAACTTGGGTATCCACTACAAATAGATCAAGTATAATGCAACGTAACCTGAAGGAAAATATTCAGGGTGTATCTTCACATAGGAAGCTTCTGATTGTTGGACTTGATGTGGCTGCATCGATTTCATCGACCTTTTTTAATCCTTAAAGGTCTTAGCAGGATGCAAGACAATGTCATGTAATTATGCTATGATATAATATACTATAAGAGCAGTGGCGGTGGGGGCAGCGTGATGCTTTGGGTTAGTGTCACCCCCCCAAACTAGTCATGTTAACTAGTTTGGTTAGGAATGAAGAATTTAAGTGTTTTCAAAGTTACTTTACTTACTTAAATAAGCTGACATAGGACTTTACTACTTGTATCAGTAACAAAAAGGCACCATGCCGTTTCCTTTACTGCCTTTTCCTTGAACATAATTTAGTCATTTCAACTTATTGACTGACTTTATTTAAACAGAACCTGACAACAAATTCATAGCAAAATGCAACTCTTGTAACTACATGCAAGTATTCAGATTCAATGTACCATGTACACCCATTCATGGAAGTGCTGTTTCGTGATGGCTGTGATGTGTTTGTGGGCTGGTTGGCTTGATGGCCAATGGCTGGCTGTTGTCGCATACTCGTATCATTTGGCTGGATGTCCCACGGCTAACAGATCAATATACATAGTATGTATATATACACATTTATATGCATGTTTGTGATAAATACATGATATACTGAGCGTGTATTCCCCATGCAAAATGATACGTTTCTCAAATTTGTGTGGTCAATTCTGTAACGTTACTGTAAATTTGTATTTTTACAGTTTCTCTATTTATTTTTATTCTCTACTCAGAGTGGACCTGTCAGACTCGTGTGGACAGACTACTCCCCCTCCTGGGGAAGCTGTAGACACGGCGTCATCTGCTGAGTCTTGTTGACGCGACCATAATGCATTAGGGTATTTTTGACGCAACCGCAAAGCGACCATCGGTCGTTCACTACTACAGTACTTTCGTACTGTATTGTTGGATACTTTGAGTGGACTATATGGATGCTCACTAAGGATTTGGACACCACTACAAAATGGCATATCCCCCATTTAGGGAGTAGGGAGTGATTTGACACACAGCCCCTGTCTTACCTCTTGAGCTATTTAGCTCACAAAAACATCACAGCCACGGAGGAGCATAATGGACGTGATAATGGAGTGTGTCTGTAGTGATGACGTCCGTCCTGAACCAGATGTGTGTTTTCAGAGGGGAACACTGAAGCGAATGGGCTTTTTTTTAAAATTTTAATATGGGGCTGTCGGAACAAGACGGATGGGTCGTCTCCTATGACGAGTGAAGAGCAGCGAACGGAACAGAACTATGCTAACAGCTGACAAGCTACCACGTTGTGTGTTTTAGTGAACTACACTATGATGGATTGTTGGGGTGTTGGACGTCTTCTCCTCCCATGTCAGCTTCAGGATTGACAACCAGAACATGTTGTCTCGCAAACAAAATCTTCCACATGTGAAACATGTAATGGCTACAGATCAGTTTCGATTCTAATCTGTGCTCTCCATGGCAGCCAGACTTAAACGCCAATAAATGTCCTAACAATGGCTGCCATGGTTGCACAAAGATGCTAGTCCAGTTTATTTGGTTTACTTGAGGGATTGTTGAGGGTATCATTGTTTATTATTCATTGAATCATTGCTGTAGTATTTAGGGTGAAACTTGAACAGACATTAAAACTACATTGAAGAGTTGAAATGAGTGAAATGAGATGTTAATTATCTTTATGAGTGTCCAGCTTAGCTGCCACATTAGCTAGTGCTGTTTTCAACTGTTTTATGAAATCACCACCTGACAAAGTCCTCCCGTCTTGGGCAAAGGGTTGAGCTACCTCATAGCTGGCTGTTGTGGCGCTTGTTGTGTTTTATGGTAGCATGGAAAAAAATACTCTTCTGTAGCTAACGTGCGAGCTCCTTAACTTTCGGTTCTCAGCGTAGGTTGAATGTTTGGGTTCATCGCGCCGTTGCACATTTCAGTTGTCAATAGTCTCACTTGAAAACAAAATAAAATAAAACAAACGTCTATGAAGAAATACTCATTCTCTTATCGTGTCTGAAATGTTCTGCAATCCACTTGTTAACATTTCTGGCAGAGAAACCACCTTGTTCAAATAGCAGCTCCAGTACAGCGCAGACATTTATATATTCATGCCAATTAAAAGTGAACCATGAGCTGACGTTGGCCCGTTGATCGTAGTTTGGACACCCCTGCTTTATATGGCGCATTTCATTCAGCATCATATTTCTACAACGATGGAAAAAAAGGATTTCATGAAAAATGTTTTCTCTCTTTTCTGGCTGTCTTTTTTTTTTTAATAACACGAAAAGGTTATTTTCCTATTTGCAAATACAATTAAAATGTTTCATTACAATGAAATATTTGTTAAGTCTGGTGCATATAGTTTGATTATTATATTGCAGAAGGTAATTTGGTAATGTCAATATTATTGCATGAAAGTAGTCCAGTGAAAGTAGTTTTCAATAGACTCCACATTTGTGCCGCTTTCCAATAGCGCCATCCTATGGATATTCACATGGAACACATCACAATTAAATGAATATGAACTATTGTGGGGTGATCACTTAATTGAAAGAAAGTCAACAATCTCATGAAAGCCATCATAAACAAACACAACACAATTGTTATGTAATAAGTTTTTAATTATAACAAACGGTGAGGGTGAAAGGTCAACATTTAGTCAGCGCATTGGTAAATTATTGCCTTTTAAGCTTTTTAAGGAAATACTATATAGTTGGTGAAGAACATGTATTTTGCTGAACCTTAGTCGTTTGTGAGGTCTGAGAACATTCTAGAATGTTCTCCCAGTATGAACAATAAGAACATGTGGATGGATCCCACATTGGTGCAATGTGCATTTGCAGAGAAAGCAGATTTGTAAATTGTTTTATGAACGAGGCCGTCACAAAACACATACGTTGTACAAGTGGTTCTCTTCCTCTTTCACAACGTCACTACTGACAACTGCTCACCGCTCCATTATCACACTAAAGCAAAATTCGATGAAGCGTTCAACGGGTGAAGACAAATTCCGTGCCAGCTGCTGGACGATGAAGCAAGTTTTATCTGACCAGTGAAAAACTGGCTTAGTAATCATTGACACAAATTGTTATTCATTGTAAATGGGTGAACAAACTGTTTTTCTGTGGATGAGATGAAACAGATACTCTCCAAAGGTGACGTGTGGACTGACCATCACTCAGGAAGCACCACAACTGAACAGAGGCTGATGAATACAGTCAACTGTTTACGGCTTTGGACGGTTCAGCTGCTCTGACATGTTGAAACATTTAATACCTGTTTACTGTACGACAGACTGAAATGAAACTTTGTAAGTTTTAGGTACTAGTACTGCTTCCTAAACTCATTGGGGTCTTGGGACACTTCACCATTCACGTCAACGGCTGAACACCCTTATGACACATGGCTGACGTGTGTCAACAAAAACCTGAATGAATCACATAAGGGCAACAGTATTTATGTTCATGTGGCAGATGGGAAAGAAATGTGTATATAAATATAGGAGGGATGGCAACAATCAGCCAGACAAAGTCTTTTTTTTTCTTTAAAATCAAGATACATTTTTATTTCGTTTCTTAAAAAACAAACATTACAAAATAATCTGAATAGAGAATTAGTACAATGAACCAACAGGAGGAAAAAAAAACACTTTTTTCGACTCAAAAGACAAAAAAAAAAAACCTCTTCTTGCATGTCTTAAAGTAAAAAAAAAAAAAAAGTAAGATTTAGAGTGTGCCCGGCACAAGGGGTTTGAATGTCGAGAATACACAAGCATACGAACTGAAACAAATAGAAAAGTCATACACATGCTGGCGGTATCACATGGGACTCGTAGCAGTCCAGCATACAGCAAACACTCAGTGGCAACCCGACGATACACCGTCAGCAATCTACAGCGGCAGACGTTTCTCAAAAGGATTGGATTTTGACTTCAATGTCACTGGCGCTGCCCACAGAACATCCACAAGTTGAAGGTGGGAAGGCGACGTCTGAAATCGATCGGCTAATTTATTAAAAAAAAAAAAAAAAACGAAAAACAAAAAACAAACACCAAACTCTATAAAACTGATTTAACCATATTGAACCATTTCAAAATGTGTTTTTTTAAATAACTTCCTGTTAAAACGCTCCATGTTTTAAAAGCACATCATTTCAAAGATGAGAAAGGGACAGAACAAAAAGCACTGCACTCGCCGACTAACTTACATTGTGTTCAAACAAAGTACGAAGCAGATTAGCGTTTATTTCTTTCCATTAATATGTGAACAATCTGCAAATAACAGATGACCTTTCTTCCTGACATTAACTTTCCATCATCAGTAAAACATAACCACTCATGGAAATATTCCCAAAACAATCACCAGTGTGTGTGGGTCATAAAAAAATCATCCAGTTTGGTGCATTTTCACCTGAATGCCGACTGATTCTGACTTCCTACACATCAGAATGACACGAAAACTAAAAAGAAACAAAGACACGAAGCAAAATTCTCATTTTCTCAATGGAATTAAGATCAGACAAAGTTCTTCTAGTTCAGCAGCTGGGAGAATCACCAGTTTAAAAATCAGTGGTGCATATTTGACCCATGTGTGTTGTTAACGGTCATAGCCCTGCTCCGAAAAATGTGGTTTTGGTCTGAACACGTGACACTGTCTGTTCACGTCTGGGTTTTTTGTGATATTGAGGAGCTCGCAAAATTAAAATGTAAAAGAGCGGAAGGAATCCGAATCAGAACGTACAATCCAAAGCCAGGGAAATGTGTACGGAGACGAAGCCAGAGATGAGGGTCGGCTGACAGTAGCTGATGACGCGATGGCTGAAGTTTACATATGAAACAGGATCACATGAGCAGTGTCTTCAGTTATGAAGAGAGACAAGGTTTTCAGGCAGAAACGCGAGCTGAAGCTGAAGTGAGAAGTAAGTAAAAGAAGAAGAAGAAAAAGAAGCACACCAAGTCCAAACCGTTGAGCCAGGCCACTGGGACGAAAAGAAAAATACAAAAACAAACTGGGGGAGAGACGTGGAGGACGGGCTTTGCATCTTCTAGTCTTCTCCAGATGGTGCTTCCTCTTCTGAGCCGTCCTCCTCCTCTTCTTCATCGTCTTCCTCTTCCTCCCCCTCTGCTGCCTCCTTTTTCGTCTTGGGGGCAGGGGAAGTCTCTCTCTTCTCCGTCTCGTCCTCTTCCTCCTCCAGTGGACTCTCGGGGTCCTCCTCCTCTTCCTCCTCCTTTGGTGAACTCTTCTCCAGGGCCTTGGTGCTGGGGCGTCCTTTGCCTTTGCCTTTGATGGGACTGGGGGTCACTGAGGAAAGGAGCAGACGAGGGTTCAAACGAGGTTTCCTACCGTGGAAAAACGGCGTTGCGGTCCTTTTGTTACGTATGTGTGTGGTGACATGAACTATGGAAAGGTATCGGCACGAGTGAAAACACGCGGGTACACAAGCGAGTTTACTACAAACAGAAATTCCTCAGTTCCAGTTGTACTGGATGTTCGGGTGAAAGTCAAGTTGTTTTCGTTCCAATATCATCGTAGGTAGTTGTATTCCTCAACTGCAACTCAAACTAGTGTGTCTGTATGAGGGATAGAAAAACAGTTTAGCGGCGACAGCGATTCAGTTCTTCATTTGTCGTCGTGTTCCCATTTCCACACACTGTGGTCCGTTAATGGAGCACAGATGTTTTAGTCATTTCTGGCCGGTTAGAACGTTTCTTATAAGAGTTACAAGAGCGAGATGGAGCCGGATGGAGAGACTGTCTCCTTTGTCGTGTCCTGCTCCGTCTCTTTTCTATCTCGGTCTGTCACAAAATCCAAAAAGTCTCAACTTCTCCATCTCTGTGTTCCACATTGATAGTGTGTTTGTGTCGTGGTGACAAAATGCAGCAGTTAAGCTCTGACCCCAGGGGGTCTCTGACCCCAGGGGGGTCTCTGACCCACGCTGGAGCAGGTTAGTCGTTTTCCATTTGGCCGAAACATTTCGTCAGCCAGCACCGACCCCGACAAATTGTCATTAAAAGGCAAAGTTTGACCTTTGAACCTACAGCGATCAGCTGCAGCCAGAACCATGTTGGGGCGTCACCTGTGGAAGCAGCCGTACCTGTGGCCTTTAGTCTGGGTTTGGGGGATTTCTTCTCCTTCTTATCTGGCCGCCCCCGTCGGATCACTTTCTTGCTTCTTTTCTTGGAGTGACCGTAGTCACTGTCATCATCATCCTCCACCATGAAGTCCTCATCGCTTCCAGACTCGTCAGCTGGAAGCAGATGACGGGCAGAGTTACAACAGACGCAGGCGACTTTCCATTGTTAGCCCTTTAACTCGAACCATCACTGGAATGATGCGACTCTTGGCCTTGTCAAAAAACGGTCCCTGAAAGCAGTCAAGTTTAACTCCACAACAACTTTTCTCCGAGAGTCACATTGGGGAACATAGTGCACCTTCTCCGCTTTCATGTTTTCTGACGGTGCAAATAGTCATGTAATTACGGTAATCCAAAATACACGAGCGTGAATACATCACTGGAGATACCCTCGGAGTTCAAGGGTTAAGGAATGATTGATGGCTAGTAATTAACTGAACTGGTTCAGATCCAGATGTACGTACGGTCCAAGTAGGCTTCCTCCTGGTCTTCATGCTCCTCATCCTCACTGCCTCCGTCGCCCAGAAGAATCTCCCTCTGTTTGGACACGGCCTTGGATGCTGCCTGGCGCACGGTACGTTTTCGACTCACGTCCTTGTCCTCATCGCTGTCATCTACACACAAGCAGCCGTTTCAGGACAATAATCCTTAGTAAGCTAACAACACCTCGCCGTCCTAAAACGTCATCTCTTCTGAGTGATGTATTCATCTGCCAACAGGCCCAGAAACAACGCTAGAGTCACCTGACTGCACATAAACATCACATACAGTGTATGAAAGTAGCGTCTAAGTGGACATCTGATGTCACGACTGCTAGAGGTTTAACGATCCGTCCATCTCCACTGACAAATCGACTGGTGAAGAAAGGATCCAGTCAAACTGAAAACCTGAACGGAGGGTGACGTTTCTTCTCGGGGTGACTCTCAAACGTGCCGTGCCTAGTTTGTACCCTCATTACAACATCTGCACAGCAACGATTGAAATAAACGTTCACGGGTGTAATCAGAACCTTCAGGCAAACATGAATAGCAACATTCAGAGGTGTCACATCAAACCAACTTTCCCACAAATGGAAGGAGTCTGAAGCGCCGACGCCAGCGAACCGACGGAGCAGTAGAACCCTTCACCAGCCCGACAGACAGACAGAGCAGCTGCAGTGTCATGAATCTTCACACAGCATCTGTTCAGACTCCAAACGCTGGTGACGCATCTGCCATTCAAAATGTTGAAATACAAACTAGTAATAAAAAAAAAGTCATTGACTCCAAACATAAAACCATGACTATATTCTACATGTTCCACTGATTTTACTTTAAACTGTTAACGGAAAAACAACCGGCCAGGTCGTCAGACGAGTGTGTCCAAGTCAGTTGGACTGAGGTCTGGGTGGATTTCCCTGGTTAGGAGTGTTCCATTTAAAGGGAAGCACCAAAAACAAAAAAAACCAAAAACAAAAATACAGTTTCAGACAACACATGGTTTCCAAAATGACAACAAAACAAAGAATTACTTCCTTGTACTCCTTTCTGTGGTTTCATCTCTTCCAGAGGTGAGATTTAAGCTCCAAACTAAATTCAATCTCATCTCTACAGACAACAGAGCTCTTCTTGACACGCATGAGGAAGGGTGACGCGGGCGACACGCTGCTCCGCAACTGAAGCGTCATCCCTCACCCCGATGTCACAACCTGTTGACACGTCCGTCCCAGAGCCAACTGAAAACAAACGATTCAAACCCGTACAAACCACAACTCTGACATATCTAGACAATTTAAAGAACCTTTGTCGTCACAACAAATAGTCACATGTCACAGAAACTGAATGGGTACCTGCTCCCCGTTTCCTCTTTGGTGTCCTCTTGGTGGGCTTCTCAACCTTTCCTTTCTTTCCCCGTTTCGCTTTCTTTTCTTCATAGTCGCTCCCACCGTCTTCATCTTCCTCCTCTCCAAACTCGTTATCTTCGTCATCGCTGCCAAAATCGTCTGTGGCGACACAGAGAGTGTGTGTCAACTTCTGTCGCTGACCGGTCAAATCACACCAGATTTTAAACCACTGACGGACTCACCTGCAGAATAATTTTTGGATTTGGAGAGCTTGTCGTCAGAGTCCTCACTAGACGAGAAGAAAAGGGAAAACGCAAATCTTAGCAGCGACAGTGGATCTCGTTCCGCGGGTGCAACTACAACCTGTGCGACAATATCACAACAGAGTTCAGTCTGTAAGGTTACACAGGAATGACATTAACATTCACCCACCACCCACTGTGGCACGTGACACTGTGTTCGCTATGAAGCAGAGAACAAGAGGACGGAGCAAAATGGAGAAAGTACGATGAGCTGAGGAGTTGTCCTCAGACAACTACAGACGGAACCTTCACAAGGACAAGCGATTCTGGAACCTGTAGTTTTGTCTCTTACCTTTCATCCTGTGAGTTCTTTGAGTGCTTGTGCTTCGGCTCACGAGGGGCTGTGCGAACCTTCTTGGGCTTGTCGTTACCATATTCCTCATCTACAGGAAAAAGAAACCAGGTCTTTTCTACTCAGGTGTACCAACATTTTCCAGGACATAAATTCCTTTTTTTTTAACTTTCATGGAACATGTCAGTTGACACTTGAACGACAGAAAACAGGTCACATGTTAATACACACTCCCTGAGCGCCCCCTACAGGGCACTCTGAGGTCTACACAGCATATGTGAACGGTCTGGGCAAGCACACCGATTCCTGAATAATAATACTTGTAAATATATGTATAGTAATAACTTGTTTGCAAGTTCAAAGTTCAACAAACATAATAACATAGTTTCCTGTAGGGTATTTTCTGGAAAACAATTAGAACAATTGTGCCATGATGCAATAGTGAAAACAAAAAAACGACAGGAGTAAGTATACAAGCACACACACACACAAATAAACAAATTATAAGCAGCACAACAATGATCTTCCTGGTTGTAATAAATACAAATAAACAATCTAAATAACAAAAAATACAAAATATATTCAAATTATTCATCATTTATTTAACTCAGGCAAATTCAT
>CAAKHB010005677.1:16481-37615 GCA_901007665.1 Aeoliscus strigatus | reverse complement strand
ACACACACACACACACACAAATAAACAAATTATAAGCAGCACAACAATGATCTTCCTGGTTGTAATAAATACAAATAAACAATCTAAATAACAAAAAATACAAAATATATTCAAATTATTCATCATTTATTTGACTCAGGCAAATTCATTTTTGTCTACAGAAATCCAGGGCTGGTTTTTATCATGCCCCCCCCAAAACAAATGTAAAGAAGGCTTTCTTACCTGCATCGTCAGATTCGTTGAATTGTGAGTAGTTCACTACTTTCCTGTTCCTGTGAAGAAGTACGCATTCAATACATCTCCAGTGAACACAAGTGCACTTTGTATAGCTCAAACTGCAGTTTCCAACAGGTTGACAATTGACATACATACACATATACTGATGATAGGGAGGTCAACAAAACTCTGGGAAGACATTACGAAAGCCCTCACTTTCAGACATGCACAGAAAACATTCTTGATAGAAACCAGAAACAATAGTGTCATTTTTTGTTGAAAGCAAATTATTACCTCCCATCTGACCTGCTGAACATGTACTTTCCTTTAAATAATGTCATTTATTTTCCCAAACTTGCATTTCCTATGATTTTATCACAGATTGTTGATTGATAAACACTGTATATTATTTTGAGCCATACTCAATCCACTCTGCCACCCGCTGTTGGGACTTTATGGAAAAACCAACATGAACACAATATGGCACCATGTTTGAAACTTTATCCTGTATTTATATATTTCTGGAAAAAAAAGATGGAGCAGTATGGAAATTGCAAGTTCAAAACATTTTGGACTTCAAAGACAGGGGGGGACAAAATGTTGAATGGTGAGATTGAAAATTAATACTCAATTCCTGAGTTCCTAAATACAAAATCGGATGTCAGGAGCATGTTTAAAAAAATGTAGGGCTATCCATGTTCACTACCTGTTTGAACCAACTTTTAACACCTTGTTAGCATTTGCGGGGCTTTAGAAAGTGGACTGGTGTTCTATTGTTGGGTGACATTGCCTTTCACCCATGAAACATTCAGGGACTCTGTTCTTTACTTTTATTGGGTGCCTATGCTGTGTAGTTGTGATTTGTGAAATTATTAAGGCTTCCTCTTACATGGACGTCATCTACTTGGCAGAAATTGCCAGAGCCGGTATATTTTGTTTACTGATGGACAAGAAATTGGCATCAAGAACCCAGAGGACCAGCGGTCCTCAACCCGGGGGTTCGGCGCAGGCGTTCCAAGGACCAGAGTTGGGAACCACTGGTCGAAAGGAAGCTACATTTCTGATTTGTGAAAACAATTTCAAATTTGGACTTGTTAGACCACAGGACAGTTTTCAACTTTGGCGTATGTCCTGTCTAGATGAGATCTAGATCAGGTCCAGAGGAAGTGGCAGTGGTTCTTAAAGTAGTTTGTATATGATTGTCAATAAGCATGAAGCAACAAACTGCACTAAAGAAGTGGTCCTGAGACAACACAGTAATGTCCATGGCAGAATCGTGCCTGGTGCAGTTTAAGAAGAATTAATATCACAACCACCCACCTTGCCCTTTGCACCGAGCGATGTCTTTAGATTCTTCAAATCTATTATGATGTACACAACGAAACCACATAGTTTTCTAAACTTTACACGTAGAGGCATCATCTCTTGATTGTTGCAGTGGAGAAACCGCTTTAATACCAGGAGAACTCACAGCCTCTGTGGGAGGATGTTTCTTCACCTAATCAAATTACCAACCTGAAGCTTCATCGTGTCAAATTCTAAATTCTATCATTTTCAAAACAATTTAAATTCTCAGTTTCTACACTGCATATCATCTTTGTGCCATTTCATTTTGATATGAGTAATTTCAACTGAAGAACTTTTTATTCAGCCACGGTCATTTTTAGAAATCAGGAGGGAAAAGTGCATTTTGCAAACGTACGCAGTACGAACGTTGTATTATGTGATTACAACCAAACATTAATATTGAATAGCGATGTAGAAAATAACTGCTATGACTAAGGATACCAGTTTGTATATGCGTACAGGGACCCCCTGGATGGGTATAAATGCAGCATTAACTGGCCGGTGGCCTGGTTTTCAAAGCTATGAATCTCACCCAGAAAACTCTGGAGGCGTTGACAGATAGCTATTTGAAGGTAAGACGTGCCACGCTTAGAGTATTTACTGTACTCTAATAATGTAGTAATACTATATTATAGCTTTTCCTTATGTTAGTAGCGTTAATGTTTATTTTTAAACCACATGTACACGCCTGTGATACAGTAAATGGGGGTCGACGAAGCGTCCACAGTAAAACTATTCCCCAGCTTCTTACGTACAGTGAGATTCCCACAAGTCCTGGTACGAATTCTCCCTTTGACCTTATGACGTTTCCCAGTAAAATTCAAGTCCAAGCGGTTGAAGAGACGGGAGGAGGGACTTTCCCCGGCCGGCGAGGAGACGCTGGATGGGGGAGTGTGGCGAATGTGCGGACGTCTCCACCTCGCTCGTCTGCTACAAGTGAAAAATGTGGCTCCGCTCGTCCCCGTTTCTTCAACCGCACTTTCGTTGTCTGACACCGCCAACTCGAATGCAAATATACAACCGGCAGCGACAGAAACACGACCTCGGTTCCGACATGGCCGATCTGCGCGGCAACTCCGTGAATCCACAGGCCGACCACCTCCTCTGATTGCTTTTGTGATGGCCGGGGTGGATGTGTGACCAGAGGCTCTCTGGATGAATGGGTGGCCATGTTCGCGTTCACAATAAAGGAGGGAAAATATCACCAGGCCTGGCAAGTGAGCCGTAGAATGTAGTGTTGAGGTATTCACCTCGGCTAACGTTCGGGACCGCCGGGCCTACGGCAGCTTATTGAGCACAACGCGGACCCGTGAAAAAGCAACTATAATAAGACATGGCGAACGGTCCGGAGCCATGAAACGAACGTTATAAAACAGTGTGTGTGTGTGTGTGTGTGTGTGCGTGCGCACACAAACACACACACACACACACCAGACGGGGGAATCGCACACACGCTTATTTGTGAAATACGCACATTTGCAGCTAATAATGCCCGACTACGTCGAGTCGTGCATGTGATGGGCTGCCAGCGCCGTGTCGTTATTTGCGAACGGCGTACAGATTTAGCAGACTTACCTCACTGGTCTTGACATTTTGCAGGAATACTGTGGAGGTTCAACGTTGAGGACGTAAGAAAGGGGGAGACCAAAAAGCACAGGGGGAAGAAATGAAGATTCCCACTCTGCAACACAACGAGGTGCGCGATGCTGGCGAACGACTCCACTGCCCGAGCTACAGCGTTAAAATAAAAGTAGTGCAGCGACTTATCCTCCGACCGTAAATGTTCTTATTTTTTACCATCAGCTACTCAAAATGGTGAGTAAAACAAATTGAAACTGCAGCCAGTGAATAACCAAACCCGGCGGCCTGGAGAGGTGGGTCTTCGCTAGCAAACACTGCCCAAACGGGAACCTGAGAGGAGAGGCGCGGTGCCGCGCTGCTCCCATTGGTCCATTTCAACGATCAGCGCTCCTGTGATTGGCTGAATGAGCTGTTCGTCAGAACAGACCGCCCAGCCTTCATTAGCAAGCTAGGATGCATTAGCCCTGTTAAAGAAAACAAAAAGAGGCCCTCAGGATGGATGCAAACATTTAAGTCACCATAAAGCAACATTGCAAAATTATGTAGGTGACAAAAGCACAATCAGTACAAATATATAATGATATCATTTATGTATTAGACTCAGATATTAGCCTCCTTCACCTGACCCCTCCAGCTGCAGCATGTGAAGGAGGCCATAAGAAATTGACTTTAACCTCATCAGGTCATCACAGTCCAGGTTTTATGATTTGTAACCAAGGGGGTTCAGTGACTGTTTTACAGTTGGAGAAATCCGTCGACATCCCCCTGGTTGTTCTTCAAGGATATCTCTGGACTGGTGCATTATGAGCATAGGACAACCCTATAAAATATGAATTCTAGTTCCCACCCCAAACAAAAATGTAAATTTGAACGATTTAAACGCATACACCCCTATGGAACCAGTGGATCCTCATCAACAGGGCGATTATTTCAGTTAAAAACTCAAGCACGTCATGGTGAGAAGATTGCAGCAGGTTTGTGAAAACTCCTGCTGCAAAAAAAAGAAGAAAAATCTGCAGAACTTTCAATTCTCTTTTCACATTAATGGACAGAATGTCTTTGAAGTTGAAGTTTCTGCCGGACTAGGGTCATTACGGTATTTTAAGTAGGTGAAGCAAATGTATGAGAAGCACAGGACAAACCACCTTCACTCTCATAGTGGCTTCATATTTGTGTTATTGTATTTAAACTATGTGGCCTATGACCCCCATACGGTTCATGTCTTATTTTGAAAGTGATTTAGCTTTTCTGAAAGTCATTTCAGTGATTAAGCTCCATTGCTCTGTTTCTGCATCCTCTCAAGTCTCACACTTTCACCATTTTTCTGTTGTAGGAAAGACATTCTACTGTGGGTTTGTCATTTTAGGCATTTTCTTCCTCTATGTAAGGCTGGAATGGAAGCAGAATTTCTTCTGGATGTATAATCACTGATGTAATCCTAATTATTCTAGTAATTTGTTTTTGAAATGAACTGTTCAAGAAAGTGGTGGCAATTTCCTTATTTTTTTGGACAGAACAGACGTGAAGTTGCTGGGATAAAATGGCGACTACCGCGTAAGCAAAACTATCAAAAGAATAAGAGATAAGAAAGAGAGAGAATACTCCAAATAATCAGTGATCAGTGATAGTGGATCAGATTTCTTTGTGTTGCAGCTCAGTGGGCCAGCAGGTCATACAGTAATCAGATCCATCTCCCGTGATTACTTTCAGTGACACAATGCACAACATTACCCTCTGTATCATAAATCTATATAATACCCGACTGTGAGAATGAGGTCCGTCTTCATGCATACCTATATCCTTCCAAGGATAACATGGAAGGATATAAGTATGCATGATTGTATTGTATCTATGAGTTGATAACAATCCAAATTCTTGTAAATTACATAATGTGGTAATTGTTTCAAGCATTTACATTTGTCTTAGGGTACAAAACCCTAACAAAAAAGTCACCTATTCAAAATCATATGCTTAATTGTATTTATATTTTGAATACTCATGTAAATTAGTTAAGGTATCATTGCATTGGCAAGTACGATCCTGTGGACATACAGCCCAAAATTGGTGCAAATCTGACAAGAATTGATGAATGAATGTGATGACGTCACTCATGCAGAATGAAGAATCTTCTGTAAAATAGTTTTATAAAACCCCAACTTTCATAAAAAAGACACACCAGTGATATCAGAAAACATGGTTGTGCTTTGTTCTACCTCTGGTTGAGGTATTGTGCACGCAACAAATTTGTCAGTGAGTGTAAGGGTATATATATATATATAAGGGTGTATTTGTTGTGTAAGGGTTTTTTGTTTAGTCCTTCTAGCAGAGACATTGGAGGTTTCATTGGAGGCTTTTCTCATTGGTGATGAACAGTACCTGGAATGGTCACAAGGGGTCTTTGCAGACCACGCCTGCAGTACTTGCTGCATATAAACTACACAAGGGAACATGAGAATCATGGTTAAACTTTTATAGCACATCCATTCAGTAGCTAATAACATCATATTTTACATAGTCTATGAACAGTGTAAAAACATTTAGAAAACATTGTTTTTTTTTTATCAATGGATATCACTTTGCTAAATGTATCTTGTTGCCCCACAGATTCCTTTACTATTTATATGAAGAAACCTCACAACTTTCTGTGCTCCTCCTACCAATGCATTTTCTGTTGTTGTTTTATTTGTTTTGGAATATATCTGTCTGACTTAGACTGTTTAAATTCTTTTAGATGGAAAGTAATTCAGACTAACACGTAACCTTTATTCAAACAAAAGACCTGCAAAACTGTGGAACTAGTGGCCTGCAAACTGTCTTTGCAAGTCGACCTTTGAGAATGTTCCATAGTCCAGTGGAGCAGAAGTGGAATTCCATGTCTGCAATTACTGAACAACAGGGTGCAACAGAGCTATTTCACCTGTAAAAGAGAAATAAGGGGGGACTTTTGTAAAATCCAGACAAAAGTCAGATGTTTTGAGACATTTCAGTTCAATTTATTGGTTAGACCTCTGGGCAGAGGAAGGAAAAACGTCCCTCAAAACCCTGTTAGCCAGGGAAAGAAGAAGAAACAGATACATGATTGACTGATTTAATCTGTTTATTATACTCTAAATGAAACACACAGGTATACTGTAAATAATAAAATGGAACACAACATTGGAGAAGGTAAAGATTAGAAAAAGGAACGTCATGGTAATGGAATCAGAATTGCATTTAAATTTACTCTGGCATTCCTTATTGCAAGAGCTACCGAACATCGTCCAGCCATCTATAAAATCAAACTGTCATTTAAGAGAAAATGAATCATCTTGGGTCATCTTAAATCCAGGTTACATGGATATAGACACCCAGCTTCTTTTAAACTTAGCACAGAGTATTATACTGAAGAACTATCACTTGTATGTCCTTGTTTCTACTGGTGATGTTGAGTGGCTTTCAGAAATACACCTCAATACCAAATACAACATAATTCCAACACTAGGCAATGGCATACTATAATGATAGAGTAACAGTGGACCCATCCCTTTATGAGATGACAGAACCACAGAAGACAAAAAATACATCTGAATGCAAAAACATAAAGCACTGTAGTAAAACATTTTACAGTGTACACATATAGTAAAAAAAAAAAAAAAGGTGGGTGGTATAAACACCTGGGCATTTTAATAAAATAAAAACAACATACCCTGAATGAATGTCTCCCAAAGTCAACAAAACAGACAAGACATGGATATTATCTTTCTTTATCCCCACATTATTCAACTGCTTCAAACAATCCTTCTTTAGTTTCAGTAAGTATTTATTGACATGTTGTCTGTCTGTTCTGAATTCCTCAGAGAGAGGGTTTGTCTGGCGACAGAATCTACACCATGGTAGGGCCAGGAGACTCCCAAATTACAAGTACTGCTCCCTTTTCTCTGGTGGGGTACTTTTAACATTTGGTCTGCAATTCAAAAGGGAAAAAAGACACAGTTCAGTCAGTGAACAAAAGAATCCAAAACACACACATGCACAAAAAAGATCATTTGATATAAGTGGAATCATGTATCAGCACAACAAACCACAGTGTCTCTACTCAATGTTAACAGTCAGCTAAGAATGGGGCTGTGTGACTGGCTGAACTATATCAGTCCAACCAATTTCTGATCACAAATGAGACTCCATATTGACATAAATAACTCAGATGATGGGGAAAAGGAGAAACTGGGCCTCTTGGTACACATTAAAAGTGCAAGGTGCAGATGTAGTGCTGTGTGTGTGTGGGTGTGTGTGTGTGTGTGTGTGTGTAAGCAAGGGTGGGAATATTCCATGAATGGTGCAAATTTGGAATCTAAGAGGGAACCGAAAAAAAGGCAGACAGAAGTGGACAGTTGGACAGTCTTCGATAAAAGCGAGGCTGATCAGTCTGGGAAACTAGTTTCACTCAACAACTCTGCCCTGAATAAGAGGAGAGAAGAAGAAAGTGAGAGAAGAAGATGATTAGAAGGACAGAAGAAGAAATAAACGACACATCCAATTCTCAGATTCTCACATCAGTCGAGTACAGAAACATGTTAGAAAGCCAGTAGGAAAACGTGACAGGAACTCAAGAGGTATATGGAAGGTGATGTGTGTCAGTAAGCAATGTAAAAGTTCAAAGGACAATTATAATCAAGTTGCATAAAGTCATTTCACTGACACGCTACAATGTGCCAATCTCTTACATTTGACATGAGTCCATACCCCATCGTGGAAAACAAAGGGTTTAAAAAGATGGCGAAAGAACTTGAGCCAAAGTACAAAATGCCCCAGTTCCATCATCAGTTCAAAGGCCATGGTCGAGATGGGTAGAGCCACAGAAAGGAAGGTAATTGTGACTGTTTACTACATCACAGCAAAGTGGGAGATGAGCAGTGCTGCCAATTGATGAGTCAGACAGGCACAACTCTGGTTCAGGTACGGAGAAAAGTAGTTGTAGAATACAAGTGCTCAAGACCAAGCATGACATTGTACGGGTGCCTACCCGGAAGACTGTACATGAAGTCCCAACACTTATGACACATTAGAGCATTATCTTGTATAGCAGACAACTTTGTGCTGACGGACTGGACAAGGCCCTGAAAACATCAGAGACATTGTCACCTTTTCTGACGATGACATTCACGTAGCAGTGGAGGTCCTAGATGTTAACCCCAGTCAAACAAAAACTCCGGTCAGAAAAAAACAAAACAATGTGGCCATGTGGACCCAGCAGAGACAGACCGCCTGACACAGGTGATTCTTCTACAAGGAGCGCTCATCCGTCAGCATGAGCATGTGAACACATACTGAAGTATTCACTGATGTAAGAGGCCCCACCACCAGGCAGCTTCACAGCTCTCTGCCACTACATCTCACCCTTCTCCCAATGTGCTACTATTGCAGTGAGAACACTAAGTAAAGCCATGTGAGCATTACATTCCCAAACATTCTACTAATGCTTAATTACATTGTCATCTTTCCTCGGACTAAGACAAATATATTCTACATATCCAGTATTACATCCCCCTTACCCAGCTCACCTCCTGAAAGGCACCTTCAAGGTGGTTCATTGTTAATGAATCTTGGGAGGACGTCTGGGACTGGGAAGTCCTTTCCCAACAAACCAACGAGCTACCGGTACAATGCAAACAAACAACCCACTCCAGGCAACCGCACACCTGATCTGACCTGTTTTTGACATCTCAGGTGTTACAGTGGAGACATTCCAAGACCATGGCCCCATTAGGCAGTGGTTCTGGTGGCCCTCTATGTCTTCAGACACTTGTGGTTTTGTTTCTATCTGCATCCGTGGTGAAGTCTCCCATCGTCCCATGGTACCTGTGCCCCACACTCCCAGTCTATGTCTCTGATTCTTGGAGAGAGCTCATCCTTTGGTCCTTCATGTGTTCCAGCTTCATGGCCTTCCTCATGACATTGTTTTGGACCTTCAAACCAATCATCAGACAGAGCAGGCCAATCAGTACTTGGATTCAGCCTTATGTGGTGTTACTGCTCATCATCCTGCCTCCTCGTCATCTTACTTACCTTGGTTTGACTATGCGCTTTCATCTGCTTTATGTCCCACTTCATAGTCGTTAATGGTCTCCAGCCCACTTTATTTCCTGCCCAAAGGGCTGAAATGGCTGTCCCTTTGGTGAGGCAGCAACTTTGCTGGAGGGTTTGGCTTGGCGCTTGGTCTACCCTCATCCTAGCTACTACTTGGTACTAGCAACTGGCCAATCAGCGTTGTGTTCCTTCATACCACATGGACAAAACGGTGTGGTTGTCTTCACTGGCTCTTCAACTCCAGCTGTAATTCTGTAAGCTGGCTCCAAGATTCATTGGTCCTTATGAAACTGGCAATCAACTTCTGTGATGTCTGTTTCCGTCAAGCCATTTTGAATTCCATATGTCTCTGTTAAAAGCTCCCTCTTCTAACCCATAATGCACTTCGACTGATCCCCCACCAGCCCAGCTCGTGGACATCATCCTGGCGTACACTCTCCAATGAGTGTTGGTTGTGTGCAGACAAAGTCAAGGGTTCCAATATGTGGTTGACTGAGAGGGGTATGGTCTGTAGATTCCTAGATTCCCTGAAGCAATATTTTTCACTATCATCTCTTGAGAGACTTTTACTGGGAAGTTGGAGGAATTGGGATGACTTGTGTGGAAAAGGATTCATGGTATGGAAATTTAAAATTGGACAAGAAAACAAAGCTTGGTAGTAGCCAGTAAGAAGCCATGAAGAAGTCAAACCCATCCTACTGAATGAAGGTCTTCTTTTGAGGCCATTGTTGTTGCAATGTTACATTTTCCCACTGATCCATCAGACATTTTGGGCACAAAGAGTTTTGACATGGTCTCTCTCTAAATTCAACCGGTGATCGGATTATCAGTGGGGCCTCCTGAGCCATGCCACTTCCAACCATTGCATCCTGTTTGTTTGTTATTTAATTTACCGAAAGTATAAAAAATAATGAAATGGAAGTATATTTAGAAAAACAAACAAATGTGGCTCAGACTCCCCAATCACGCAAACTAACTGCAGTGACACCAGTATGTTGATAATCTCTGGGGAACTTTACCCACTTTGTATGTAGTATTACTTGACAAATTAACAAAATGTATTTTTTTTCCTTTGTATTAAAGTTCAGTCATATTAAGCAAGTGCACATAATCGAAATACATTTAATAATAATTGCAGTAAGACATAGAATAGGCTTACATTTACAAAAAGAGCTTATGTTAATGGGAACAGTTCACATTTGTTCTGCCAACAAATGTGTTCAGAGAGTTTATTCATTATCAGAAGTTTTAGTAAAAATAATGTGTTTGAGAATAATAGTATTAGTGTGATAGTAATATAAAAGAACCTACACATGTATAACTTTGTGTGAATGCTGCATAATTGTGTTCATATATGGGTGTGTGATAGTCTTGTAGAGGCATATTTTGAATAAAGAAGTAAATGACAAATGTGTCATCTGCCGTCTGTTTGGGTGACTGCTGGAGGGTGGTGGGGTTTACACGTACTCCCTGGCTGTAGAAGGCTGGGATTGGCGGTAATATTGTTGGCCTCGTATTTCGTCTTTGGAGCAGGAGCAACACAGCAACGATCCTCCCAGTACTGTCAGACTGGCGGCCGCCCAGCCGACAAAGAGTGCTGACCCAAACTCATACCTGTGCAGGAATTGGGGGGAGGGGGGGAAAAACACTAAGTGAATGTGTACAGACACAACATTAAGTATTTCTTTTTTCTTTCTATTTTTTAAACCACATTCAAGCCTCAAGATGTTTTTGTTGTTTTACAGAGGACGCAGGCAGTGGCGTAGCATTTATCACCTAATTATCTTTAATAAATGTGAATGATTAGAAAACGTGATACATAACTGATATACTTTTCAGTTTTTACAACTTATGTAGTATGTGTAGTGTAGCGGAAAAAGTATACTGAATGTAGTGGAGCACTGAGTGTAAATGAAATTGTTTGTCAAGTACTTGTGTCTCGGATCACCGGCCAGTAGAGGTCGAAAAGATGAAGTGGCTTATACTACATCATTACAAATTAAATTCAAATAACATTAAAAATGATAGATGTAGATATGTAACACTGTGCATTTCATGAGTTTCAGTGGGATTCCAGGATCAGTTTGGGTGTATTAGAGTGAAACAGAGCTCATTAAACGTGTGTGCAATACTGAGCTATATGAATAAAATGAATTTATTTGGCTTGAACCATCAGCAGTTTTTTGGCACCTCTAAAACAGGAAAATGGGAAAAAGATACCTGGCATTGGGTGGCGTGTTGGGGTTGAAGAACTGATATGACACTTGAGTGGCATACCAGGATACTGACACCAGTGTACATAGACCTGTAGCAAGAAAAACATAATATATGAGGCCCTCATACAAGTACTGTTGTTACAACAGAAATACACAGTGGGAGGAGCCCTGTACACTATAGTTGATGATGTATTTACGTCAGTGACTATAATGACACAGCTAAACACCGTCAGTAAAATACAAGGAAGAAACAGATACATGACAATGTTCAGGCCAAACCCCAGACTACTGCTGTACTTTTGTAAAAACATCCACGACTCTCACCTGCAAGAAGGAAGAGAGCTCCTCCAGTCACAGCAATGCGGGTTTTGATGGATGGGTTGTTATCGCCCACCTTTGTGCATTTCATTCCCACCACGCTGACAATAATTCCAATAAAGCCCATCAGCACTGAAACCACCATTAGGGCCCGACATGTCTGGATGTGGACTAGATCGAGGAACAGACATGGGTAATGAGCACAGAGGACTGATCACAGATTCATCATATTAATAAAGCAGACAGGTGGTAATTATATTGACATGGATGAAGGAAATGTGCATATACTGTATGTAGAACTTTTTTGGGTGAACATTTTCCCACAACTGCAAACATTCACCCACAGAGTGACTGGGGGGTGGTCTGTTTCACACAGTGGGATTAGTGTGGCTTGTCGAGAAGAAAATTATTTTTAAGACGTTGTCACCACAGTGATCAGTCAAACACAGACACAGAGCAACCCAATGGGAATAGAAAAGGGAACTGATGTGACCATCTTCGGCTTCAAAGACCAAAAACGAGCTTTTATACTGAGCAGAATTCAACAACAACAATCTGTGATGTTTTTGTCCCCTTTGATGGAGTGTGTATTTTACTTTTCAAGCCCTTTCAGTCCACGACAAACAAGAGGATTCAGGAGCTTGGATTCAAGGGGAAGCTGGACAGGGAGAGAGGGAGGCTGTGGTCTGGGCAATAAAAGCTTCAGGATGGAGTGTTGGCAGTGCAAACATTCGACTTTAACTCAGTGTGTATTCTAGGCACTTCTGACATCACTTGCTACTCTTGTGCACGTTTGCTTGTTTGCTTCCTCAACTGATAAACACTGAAACGTTTGACAATGGCCAATTGAGAAAAGTCTCCTCATTAAATACACTTGGGTTTCTGGTGTATCTGTAACTGAACTAATTGTCCAGATGCTGAACATGAACATGAATTGTCATTTCAGTCATTTTATGACATCATTAAGACAACGGGCTTGACGAGTGCAAGTTACAGTTAGTTAGCAATGACACAAACTCACAAACTCCACCCTCCTTATTCTCCCATTGCGTTCCCTTCTTGTGCCTTCCTGTCTCTCCGTTTCTATGTTCATCCTCTTTGTTAACTTCAAAGCGTCTTAAAGCGTCTTTGTGTACTGAGAAAAGCGCTGTATAAAACAACTGTATTATTATTGTTATTATTCATCTAGGAAGTCACATCACAATCGTTTATCTGTGGTCGTGAAGAGCTATCCTTTCAGCACTCCTCTCCACTCCTCTGCCACCAACAGGCGATAAAAATCTCAACTTGCCCGTGTTATATTCTTAGCATCTGTTTTTGTGAACAGTTAATTAGTCGGCTTTGGCTTCTTTTGCTTGGCTGCATCAAGCACAGTCTGTTGGACAATTCCCATCACATGATCCTCCTGCTGTGAATGTAGCCATGAGAATATCATATTTCCTTCACAGACCAGCACCAGAGCACCCTTATGGTCAGGAATCAGACATGCCGTGTCTTCTCTGACCCCCGGACACATGACTGAATGATGACATGGTCCATTTACTACGAGTAATGTTTGTCTGGGAATATTACTTTAATTAAAACAGTGATTGGTGGAGAATGGGTTTGGAGGAATAAACATGTTTCTTATCAATCAGTACTCGTTGGGTTTGTTGAACCCACATACATTGTTGTACGTGTGGGGTGACAGTTTGCATATTCAGGGAATATCTCTCGTGTTTAACTCAACACTGCCCTTTTCTTCTACTAACAGTCCCCATTCATCCGCAAGAACAATACGTTATTAATGCTACAGTAAGCCAAAGGAGATGGGAGAGCAGCCTCCACCCATCACACAAGATGCTACAGAAAAACCTTTTTAAAAATTTTGAAGTTTTCAAATTGTCTCATATCCGCAGTTGAATCTGCCAGATTGTGAATTATTAGCGAAACCAGTCGAAACGCACCGATTGCTTTCTGAATAACTCAGAAAGCAATTGTTTTGTACAAGTGAGCCACTAGATGTTACACAGAGCTTAGAGGAATCAGAAATCTGATGACAACCTTGCATTCCAATCCATCCCAGCATACTACAATTCAACATGCACTGCAGTTTTACAGGTTAATTAACACAACGCAACAGCTTTTTCACTGAGATCTACAACATCAGAGTTAGTGGAAAGAAGAATCAGACATTTTTGCCTTTTTGTGTCATGGATTAATACATAGAGTCAAATAAATGCCTCGCCACAATAATCATGGCCAGAGGTGGCACACCTCTCTTTATGTAAGTATTGTAGAATATTATAACTTGAAAAAAGTAGATGCACATTCTGTGTGCTTTTCAAAAAGTAACCTGAATATCATTTCACATTAATTCCAGAACTTTTAAACAATTTTACTATCTTATAAAGGAATAAACTGTCATATTCGGAGGAAGAAAAACTCATACATTCAGTGATGGGAAAATGATTTTTGAATCCAGAAACATTTCAGACCTAATTTAGCCTTTTTTCTTTTGGTCAGATGTCCCTCACTGAACATTTGCTTCAAACCTCAGAGTCTTTTTGTTCAGATGTCTGCTGCTCTATCTTCTGCTGTGGCGTCACTCGGCCCACTTTGGTCCTAGTCTCTACAAGCTATCATTGACACGGACATCACATTCTGTAGAGACCGTCGTGCCACAGTCAAGTGCTCCCTGATGTCTTTACGTCTTACGTCTTATGTCTTCTTACGTCTCTTGCGTGTGACAGATAGACTGTCAGGAACTGGCTTTGCTACATCAATATGTGAATCGTTGTTTGATATCAGATGATATCAAACGACACTGATACGAAAATGCAGGGAGAAAAATAAAGTACTGATATTTCAGGACAGTAAGAAAGTATTTGTACTTTCCTACTTCTGATTGTAGGACGGCATCTTACAATACAACCTGTGATTTGAACCAACTTCATGTGTCCAGTATGACACTGCAGTGATGTGATCATCTCAGATTAGTAATGTAAGCACATTCTGCATTTGCGTACACACATCCACATCCAAGTACTTTCTTTACTTTCTAGAAGAATCAGTCACCTGCACTAGCCGCAAAAGAGAGTTAGCTTTCGCTTAGTCGTGTTTGACGTCGCACTTACTGTCGAGTGAGAGCATCGAGTCAAAGATCTTGCATTGCACCTGTCCTGTGCTCTGCGAGGCGCAGCTCATCCACAGCCCCTCGTACAGACCCACAGCAGTGATAATGGCATCGCCAGCGTACGATGACTGCTTCCACTGGGGCAAAGCAGTGGTGGCGATGACGCCAATCCAACCACCCAATGCCAGGAAATAACCCAACAACTGGACTCCTGAATTGGCCATTCTTCTTCTTCTTCTCCTGGAGTCTACTTCCGTCTGGTCCCAATTTTTGGCAGCAGATGTGTTTTGAACCTAGTGTGGCTTCTTTTTTGTTTTTGTGGAGTCACAAAAGTTTTCTTTATACCTCACTACTTTCTTCCTCTAAGCATCTCCTTCTGCCTTGTCACTTTAGCTCTATCTATCTTTCGTTTTTCTGTATCTTTCTTTCTGTCGTTCAACTTAGCTGCTTTTTGTCTTTCTGGGCTGGGGTGACGGCTCCTCTGATGGCAGTCCTTTGGTGGTGGTTCTTGCAGGTGCAAAGTCAAAATGGTGCAAAATCAAAATGGAAAAAAGTTGATTTGATGGTCAGTGATAGAAGTTCATCAGGCATCGTTGCAGGGCTTCTTCATTCTCTGCATGACCTCCTCCAGCTCTGCGTCGCTCTGCTGCTCGCTTAGTTCTTACTCACTACAATCTTTCTAGACTGTTTCAGGCTCAAGTGTCCCAAGAAGGAATAAAAGGAAAAAAAAACGAAGAAACATGAACACAAAAAGTCCTTCACAGGCTGACTGTGGAGGGACAGGGTACAGAGCTGGGCCATGATTGGTCTCCTCTGTGTTGCAGGAACACCCACTGGGAGGGAAGAGGGATAGACGTGTTTGTATGTGTGTGTGTGTGTGTGTGTGCGGGTGGGGGTGTGGGGGTGTTGGGAGGTGGGTCAGCCACAAAAAGTGAAGATTTCAGTGTTCCAGCTTGTTAAAAAAAAAAACAAAAAAAGGCCAATATCTCACCATATAGCTTCATCAGGTTTTAGCAATCTTTCTTTTTCTGTTTTTTTCATCTGCCTGACCAACAAAACGCATAAATCAGCATCTAAACAACACCCGGCTGAAAAGGACATGTCACAGCCAGACAGGAATTACGGCCCTCTGAGTCAAGCCTCCTCCATCGTCATAGCAACCCCCAAATGAAGAGAAAGGGAGTTTCCCGCCTCCACATCCTTAAGCGCAGACACACTCCAATCTCCAACCTCCTCTCCTGTTTTCCCACCGTTTTTAAAACAGCATTCCTCAAGCCCTCGACTTGTGAAATTACCTGTAATTTAATTTGACTAACTCAGTAATTCACTTCTGCCAATTAACCATCAGCACACTGCGTCTCTGAGACGTAGTCTGTTCTTTCACACTTGTAAGAGACATGTCTCACTTCCCCCAATACACACACACACACACACACACACGGGTGTTCACGTCAAGACACAACATCGACTACCCGTAATTGCTCACCTAGTCTATGTTATCCCTTACCTTAAAGCTTTGTCCAAACATTTAATTTGAGGAGTTAAGTTTTGCCCCTTTCTTTATCCTCTCTCCCATTGCTCCTCCCCCCACCTTTTCCCTGTCAGCATTCAGTTTGTCCCACTGTTTCATGCCTTAATAATTCCTCAAATGTTTCTCATACTGAGAATCGCTATTCGTTATTTCCGGCCCTGCCAATTGTGGGACGACCAATGCACCCCCCATGGCCAGGATCCATGGGACAGCCTCCTCATCTCCCGGGTTTCTCCAGCCTCCATCAATAATTGGACAGACATGGATGGACATGCACTTCTGTTTTGGGTAGTGTCCCCTCTTCTGTCAGAGGATAATTGCGATGTTGGGCTATGCAAATGAAGTTCAAATGAACTGATTTTTTACTCGTGTCTTTGTTGAATCCAGAGAATAAGTACGGTTCAAGTTAAAGAGCTGGTTGTTATGTCAATCAGTTCTTTTTTTAACCTCAACGTGTCTCAACTTGCCTCTTGAACTTTGAACTTAAACCTTAAGGTGCAACTTAAAGCGGCGAAATCATAACAGGAGTTTTTTTCATTCGTTCATCTTCTGCTTGCTCCAGTTACAGGTTGTGGTTGTCCTGGAACTGATCCCAGCCACCAATGGGTGAAGAGGGTACACCCTAAACAAGTCACCAGCTCATTGCAGGGCCATATGAAGCAACAATTCACATCAGCAATCATTCACGTCAGCAATTTTGAGTAGCCATGTACGCTCTCGGAGATGGGAGGAAGCCCAGAGAACCCACCCACACAGACCCAGGGAGAGCATGGAACGATCCCAGGCCAGGAAGCGAACCAGGGACCTTTTTGCGACAGTGCTAACTGTACTGTATCGCAAAACAGGAGTTATGTCGACGTATTTCACACACAGAATAACTCTTACAGTGTGATTCACAGGGACACAACACAGTGCAAGCAAGGGCATTTAACTCCCTTTAAACGTACGAAACTCCATACAATGTTTACACAAGCAGCATAATGTGAATGTGAATGTGACCCCTCTTATCGGGTTCCAGACAGAAATTGTTAAAGCAATTCCTCTATGACCCTTAAAAATATATATATATTTAGCCAGTGTTGCATGTGTTCAGGCATGTGGTGTGTAATGAAAGAGGTGATCTTATGGGAATGTTGTGGACGGAGCGCAGAGGTCAGCTGATCTGCCATGGCAAGATGAGATGAAAGGAAGTCAAAACAAGCACGAAGGTCCACTGTAGGAACCGTGTGTGTGTGTGTGTGTGTGTGTGTGTGTGTGTGTGTGTGTGTGTGTAGGGCAGGGTCTTGAGCTGAGAACTGGAGTTGTTTCAAACACATCCCGTTACTATTAGACTTTTCCAGTGTTGCTACAATTTTCTGATCAGAATCTCTTTATTAATCCCTTTTAGTAATGGGATCTTGGTTAAGAGTGAGAGTCAGTCAATCTACCTACCTACCTTTCTATCTATGTGCAATACATCATCAGCATCAGTAAATGCTCCTTAAAGTTGGTGAAGTTAAGGCAACTAGAGGCACATCTTAGATGTTGGTGTAAAGCTGGTGATTCAGGGGGTGGCTTTGTGACCCACAGTCCCTCAGCTCATGATCACGACAACACAACCCACCGGCCCTAAGGAACACAAATGGTGATGGACTGATTTATAGTTGAACACAAACAGACATGAAACAATACTGTACATTCCTACAGCATTAGTATACCAGTTTTTATAGCTGCTTCCACACTGACCATTTGCTGGAAGAACTCCCCCAGACATCCCATCAATCAGCTCTGTGCTGGGCCCAGCAACTCTGGCGCCTGCAGAAAACTTCAGGATCAACAGAGGGGAGAGAGCTGCAAGACCAGAGAAAGTGCAATGGCAGCACAAGTGCACACCTCGACAGCAAGGTGCTCTGTCGAGGCGCCCTCCACAGGTTCATATCCTTTAACGTTGCCTAAATACAGCTCAACGTGCAGTGAAAAAAACCCCAAAAAACTAATGAAGTTACTCAACTTGGAGGACTGTGCAAGAATCCTTACCTTGCATCTGTACAGTTCCACAAAGCAAATGTGCCTGACTTCCATCGTCACCCAGTCTACCATAGTGTCGGACAGGACAGGAAGAAAAAAAAAAGTGCTGGGATGACCGAACGAGTGCCGGCATCTCCTCCTCCATCGCTGAGAATTTCAGCATGAAAAACATTCAATCTCCTGCTCAACCTTCATAAAAATATAAAAATCAATATAATAAGACTTTTTAAAAATGATTTTTTTTTTATAATTATTCTTACTATAGTAAGTAGTAAGAATAAGTAACAGTAACATACAGTATTCATCGCCTACAGTCGGGTCACAGGTAACAGCCAGTCACCACAGACACAATGTTTGACTGTTTAATTCAATTTAAATGTATTTATATTTCCCAAATTCAAACAGATCAATGCGTTTTGCAGCGGTCACAGCACCACAGTGTCCTTCGACCCTCATTCAGGAATAGAACCTCAGATGAGCCACAGACAGAGGGAATAGTGGACAGGCAATAAGATAAGATCAATTTGTTTCGTAAGATTCATTAAGTTATGAGCCTGACCTCTGCTGGGTCCTCATTTTAGGCTCCATCTCACTGGTTACAAGGCCCATGTGTCTGACACAGATCAGGTGGAAACGTAGCAGGAGACTTGTAAATGAGCTGTAAATGCTGTGATATCATGTGCATTCATATTATTGCTTCACATGCGGTCAGGGGCACTGTGAGGGGGAGAGAGGTGATGACGATTTGAACAAACGGCCCATGACTGACAGGGGCCCCTTTGTGGCATAGAAGTGGTGGGGCCCAAAATTATCAGTGCTTTTTAAACAATGTTCAGACTTCCGCTGGTGTTTATTCCACTCCATTCTCTCTCGGTTTTTGTACTTTTAATGTGTATGTTTAAGCATCCTGGCATTACATTTTTTACTAATCATATATTCAATTTCTGCATTTTTATAAAGTCAGAGTATTTTACATCATTGTCTTATTTACCAATCACACTCATCGTTCCGAGTGTGTGCGTGGGTTCTCTCCGGGTACTCTGGCTTCCTCCCACCTCCAAAAACATGCTGACGTTAATTGGTCACTGTAAATTGCCCGTACGTGTGAATGTGAGTGTGAATGGTTGTTCACCCGTTGACAGCTGGGATGGGCTCCAGCACAAACGCGTAACCTCGGGTAAGATGGCCAGAGAAGATGAATGAATGAACTCACACTTGCTGGCAGAAGCTGATATCCAAGGGTCCCCGCGCACACATTCACAGACGGATGACACGCCATCACCAGCCATCAGGGGTTTCAGGTTGGAACTCTGGAGGAGGATTCAAACGCAGTGAGGACTTGTCCATTGCTCTTCAATTGATTTTATCTTATGGACCTTGACCTATATGTATGAAGGTCAAAGTATGTAAAGTAAGCTAAGAACAAGAACATAACAAAATAGTGAGGGGTTAGGAGAGACTTCGAGATGCTCAACAGACGTCAAGTCTTTCCTGTTGATTGTTTTCCCCCACAGATTTCACATGAGTTCTAAACGAATAAACCCCAATTAGGCAGTGACATGAATAATGCATGTCTTTGCCCTGATGACACAGCTAAGCTCAAAAGACTCTGAAGAGGCTTTTGGCCCAGCGCTCATGGAGCTGGGCCATGGTCATGAGGCGTGTGATTCCCTGAACCTCTTGACGTCCCCATCCGCTTTACCCACATAACCCAACCTGCTTCAGTCACCCTCTAACACAGCATCGGCGTCTTCTCGTCTTCTTCTTCCTCCTCCTCCTCCTCCTCCTCCTCCTCATTCAACTATTCACCAGCGATCACACATTCACTGTGAGCATTCATTTACATACACTTACTGTTACAGAATGTGATTTATTGTGTTTTGATAATTTAGTTGTAAAGCACTTTGAGACACATATGTGTATGAAAGGTGTGATACAAGTTTAAAAATCTGGGAAGATAGATAGACAGACAGACAGACAGACAGACAGATAGATAGACAAAGAAACACACATACAGATACACATTATGAAGTCAACCAGGCATGATATTTACAGACATACATTACATACATTACTACCACACTTATACATATACATACACTATACACATATAGAGTTTCTATAAGTTTAGATGTACATACTCAGTATACAGTATCAACTCTCCACACTCTTTCACCCCGGCCTGAGATTTTCCAGACCACTGCCGCACAACACTAAGCTGAGCTTAAGAGTCAGCTGAGATGATCAAAGACCATAGACCTTGCAGTGGCTAACAAGGGGCGAGAGCTCCCAACTCCACAGGACCTCCCAGGGGTTTCCACTGCCATAGACCTACTGCTACTAGAACTGGTGGAGGATGGAAGGTGGAACACTGGAAGCATGACTGCATGGGCAACCACGTGGCAGATGTACGCAGAAGGTTCTTTCCCTCAGTCCCTGTACTTTTTGTCCCAGAGGTCTGGCCTGGAGGTCCAGGGGACATTTTGCTGACCCGCTCTACAAACCTTTAAGTCTGCAGCAAAGCAATAGAGCACCACCCTCCATTACCCTCCATCCGATTAGCGCGAGGAAGGTCCATGTTCTTTTCCCACCGCTCCCCTTCTTCTCAACCATTCCAGGTGCCTACACCCCCCCACCCCACACACTCTCTCTCTCTCTCTCTCTCTCACACACACACACACACACACACACACACACACACACACGAAGAATCTAATTAGCCCAAGCAGGCATTGTA
>CAAKHB010005676.1:31654-44024 GCA_901007665.1 Aeoliscus strigatus | reverse complement strand
CCCCCCCCCCCCCCCCCCCCACTCCACACACACACACACTCTGCTGTCTCATGTTTGAGCTCCTCAAAAATTCCAAGTCTTATGACCCATATTTGTCTTAATTTGAGTCAAAATGTCCAATTTCCACTTCAATCTATGTCCAGGTTACATTCTACCGACAGTCTTTACTTGTTTCAAACACAACAAGTGTTTTCTTTTCTTATTTCAGGTAAATAAATCTGAAAATGTCTAAAACAAGTTAGCTGTTCAGGTGATGTGTCTTATTTCTCGACGTAAAACGGGACATTTTGACGAGAAGTAAGACAAATATTCCTGTTGAGGTTGTGAGTTCTCGTCTCTGAATCCTCTCCACAGCTTCTCCTTCCTGCTGGACTCGTCGGTTGCGGCTCCAGTCGGTGTTTTTCAAGCTTTGACATCAGGATGATTCATGTGTCGGTTCTTTCTGTGTCTGTTCTGCTGCTCTAACCTCGTCCTCCTTTTCCTCCTCCTCCTCTTCCTCTCCTCTCTGGGTGTTTCTAGCCGTGGCCCCCGGGCCTGGTCTGGGCCCTGCTCCAATGTCCCAGTTTGGAACCATCTCGCGGCAGATTTCGCGGCACAACCCCTCCAGCTCCTCCGTCTCTATGGTTTCGGCCACGGGCACGTACCGCCGGGCGCCGTCGGTGACGTCCCAGTTCTCCCTGCAGCAGCAGCAGCAGCAGCTACAGCAGCAGCAGCAGCAGCAGCAGCTGCCTCACCTTAACGGAGGCACGCCGGGGTACAGCCAGAACTCAAGTAAGGCGTCATGTCTGCAGGGGCTCAAACGGGGTCATCAGACCCCGGCAGACCCGTACAGGCACACACACGGGTCTGATGAAGGTCTGAGTTTACACTGCAAAAAGATCCTACTAAGAATATTTGACCTCAACACTAAGTTGGTTTTAGACATTTTTCACTCATTTCAGGCAAATTTCCACAGGAAAGAAACAGAATTAAACGATTTTTCTCCTTTTTTTCTTTTCAGTGACATTTTGCCTGAAACAAGTGAAAAAGTCTTAAAATGAGTTACTTGTTAAGTGTAATCTGATTTTGATGACTAGAAACGAGACACTTTGACTAGACGTACACCGGTCCTTCTCTAGTCAGACGTAGAGACGTGGGCCGTGAAGACTGACGGACGTGATCCCTTCTGTCCCGTCATCGTCTCCGATGTGTTTGTCAAACGGGATCGGGGGCCTGAGCGGCTCTTGGGTCTGGGCTCCACTCGTCTGTCCTGTGAGGTGACTGATGGGCTCTTCTCCTTCTCCTCTCTCCTCCTCCGCTGGCGTTCAGTGTCTATCGCTCCTCCTCCCCCCCCCATGCCCCAGCTGACTCCACAGATACCGCTGACTGGCTTCGTGGCCAGGATGCAGGAGAGCAGTAAGTGCCTCTTTGAACGCCGTCGTGCAACCAATGAGCTGCTGTCCAAGGGGGAAAGAGATGAGTCTCTTTGCCGCCCCCTGCTGGTGGAACACCAGACTCACCACTGAGTGTCTGTTCAGTGGATGAAGTTTTGGCAGAATTATTGTTAAAAGCAACATAATGTGAAAACGAAGCCTCTTCTTCTCACGCTGACACATTCACGCATCCTCACCTCAGCTACTGTTAGCATGTTAGCATGTCGTGGCACTCACGCCGTAGACATTTATAGCTATGTTTGTGAATGCTATATTTCTGTAGTAATGTTACAAGTAGTGCGGTACTCACGTTGCAAAAATGTATAATCTTTCTCAGAACATTTATTTTTTGTGAACATGTCTAATTTCTAGTTATGAAATCTCTTAACGCTTAAAATCAGACACATCACCTGAGAAATTAACTTGTTTTTAGACCCGAAGTATAAGAAAAATCTTGCTCCACCGCCAGACTTCTCTGTTCTTTTCTAGTGAAAATGTGCTCGAAACGAAGTGAACAATGTCTAAAAACAAGTTACTTTTTTTAGTGAAACGAGATTTCATGAGTAGAAATGTGATTTTATGAGAAATGCGGCAATGAAACGTTTTGAAACTTCATGATGTTGAATGATGTCAGTACCTATTTCTTTTTCCCCTGCGACATAAAACGTGTCTCCGTCTAGAATCTTCCTGGACGTTGGTGCTCATTTTTTTGAGGGAGTACAACCTCTCTGCCGTGAAGCATCGTCATGCCGGCGGAACGTTCCAGTTGTCGACAAACCGTCGTCTGTTTCGTCTCGTGTCTGCATGCTCCCCCCCCCCCCCCCCCCCGTCTGTCTCCCTGTCCTTACCGTCGCTGTCCGTCAGTTGCAGACACCCCGACTCCTCCACCTCCGCCGCCTCCAGACGACATGCCGATGTTCGACGACTCCCCGCCACCTCCGCCCCCTCCTCCGGTGGATTACGAGGAGGAGGACGCCGCCGTCGTCCACTACAACGACCCCTACGCCGACGGCGACCCGCAGTGGGCGCCCAAGAACTACATCGAGAAAGGTCAGTGTCCGCCCGCGGCGCCGGCCGGCCGGCCGACGGCTGAGTCTCACACGTCCGACTCGTCCCCAGTGGTCGCCATCTACGACTACACCCGGGACAAAGACGACGAGCTGTCCTTCATGGAGGGCGCCATCATCTACGTCATCAAGAAGAACGACGACGGCTGGTTCGAGGGCGTCAGCGGCGGCGTCACCGGCCTGTTCCCCGGCAACTACGTGGAGAGCATCTTACACTACGCCGACTGAAGGCTCGCCAGGGACCGACGCTCTTATTTATTCGGTCAAATGTTTCTTTCTCTCCTGCCGATCGCAGATCAAATCAAGTATGTACTCTGTTCCTCGGTGTTCTGCGTGCCGGAGGACGTGTGTCACCTTCGCTCAGGCGTTCGTCTCGTGTACATATACCGGGAGCTTCCCATGATGCCCGGCCCAGAGAATGTCCAGTCTCTGGGAAAAGAACGGCTTCGCGTCGCGTGATAAGATGAAACGTTCGTCGTTAAACGAGATAATTCTGCGTTTTCGTTTTCTGTTACGACACAAATGAATCATAACTGGGAAAGTTCCGTTTATTTGTCGTTGAAACGGGGAATTATCTTGCATCAACATGAAAACCTGAATTTTTTTTTTTTTTAACCTGATAACATAAAACTGGTGAATCGAACACTTCCGCACGACATTTGGACAAAAACTCACCGTTTCAGCATGCGAAATTTTAAATATCTTGTTCAGTTTATTGCCATTATCTTGTAAATGTATTTGCCTTTTAATTCTTATTACTCACGGAACTTTTACAAAGTCGATGTCCCCAGAGTCTCACCTTCTGTTTGAGCGTCTTGTTGAAAGAGACAAAGTGTCCTTGCTGTGAGAACAAACCGTCAGCAGGCGATGCGCCGTCTCCATGGCAACGTGACAATTCAAATAGAACCGTGAAGCCCCGGTGAGCGTTGTCGCCCAGGCGATGGAAGAACTTTTCTGTCTAACCCCCGGACATTGGCCGAACCTGACTGGTCGTCAAAAACACAGGCACCGTTTGTTTTCTTTTATTTTTTAGCTTGAATCCATCCGATGAAAAACTGCTCTGGATAGAAACATTGGAAATCTCTCTTCCCTTCATTTGTATGTAAAATATGTTGATTGGAAAATTTATGTACAGTCTTTTATAATAAACGATTCTATGTACGAGAACAAACCAGATTTCAAACAGTTTTTTTTTCTAAAAACATGATTTATTGAGCTCAGTCTGACGTTAAGGCCTCGATGTTACGACACGGGACTGTTTGGCCTTCGAGGTGCGGACGGATCTCTGGAGAACAGAAACGCGACGCATCAAGCTCATTTTGGAATTACAGATGTTCTCTGTCACAGGAAGTCGAGGCAGCAGCGTTGCAGTTACAGTACGTATGCAGGGAAAAGTCTGCAGAATCTCCCTTTAATGCAACATTAAGATCCCGTTGTAATAATTTGATTTGTCCGGTTCCACCTGCATGAAACTACTCCTTAATAAATAAACCAGTGATGACCTTTGACCTGTCATGGTGACAAGTGACAAATATTTCCGTGTCTGTTAATCACTGAGTCGTTCCACGGCGTGAATGTTTTAATCTGTTCCGTCAGGAGCGTTTGATGCAGGTGAACCGAAAGAAACTAGCGAGTGTCATGATTCGTCAGCTGTTCCTATCTTTGTCCGACACACACACACAGACACACACAGACACACCAGGAGGGGGCAGGGTTTTACAGATAGCTGCCTGGAGTGAAGCCCGGTGGGGTGGGGTGGGGTGGGCGGGGCTTCACTTGTCTCTGGTTAGCACCATCTCCGTCAGCCTGATGAGGGCGTCCCGCTCGGCCGACGGCCGCAGCCTGCTGACCTGCCTGACGGCCTCCTGACAGTAGCGCTGGGCCAGGTAGTTGGTCTGCTGCACGCCGTTGCTCTGACGGAAACAGAGTTGAGGTTTTTGGGGGGGTTTTGCGGCGTAGCGACAGCACACGGAGGCCGAGTGCGTTCCGGGTCCTACCTGCAGGACGTACTTCCACGCCCGATCCACGTCTCCTTTGGAGCTGAAGCGTCTCATGATCATCGCATGGAGCTCCGGAAACTGGAACCAAATTAAATTAAGCTGAGGTTTGTTTTCAGGGACAGGAAGTCGTGCGACTACGTTTGTCAGGAGTCCCTTATTTAGATTTCTGTCCAGTCGTTTTCGTCTGCGTCTGTTTTGCAGATGCTAGCTGACGCTGATGCTAATGGAGGATGATGTGAGTGAAGCGTAACCACGGTAACCAAAGAGAACACGTTCTGCATTACATCAGCGACGGCGCTTTTGTCTATGCACAATTAGAAAATTGTATGCATTTTACTTCAAGGAAAAAAACTTGTAGGTTCTGACCTGCTGACAAGCAAACAGAACCGGGCCGGTCGCTAATCCCAGTTTGAGGTCGGCAGCCGACGGCTTCCCCAGCTGACTGGCACCCGATGTGAAGTCTAAGACGTCGTCCACCAGCTGCGGGACAGAGGAGAAGAAAAACCCTGAAGTCGTCCTTAGAGGAAACTCTGGTGGTAGTGAGAGGAGGAGGAAAAGAACCTGGAACGCGATGCCGACATTCCTGCCGTACTGATAAGCTATCTCGTGGACCTCGGGGTCAGAGTTCACCAAGATGGACACCTTGAGAGGAAGAGGACACCGTCAACAACAAGACGAGCGGCGCAGAAACGGAGGTGCTCTCCATCTCTGGTGCATCCGTGTGCAGACAGAACGTACATACTGCTTTACAGCTGTTTGCGATCAGACTCGCCGTCTTCTTGAAGGTCTTCTCCAGGTAGTGCTTGAATCGCTCGTTCTCGTTCTCCTTGGAGCCCAGCTGCATGAATTCTCCTGCAGGTGGCGTCATGACAGCTGAAGTGATACACTGCAAAAACTCTGAATGTCTCATTTCACACTAGAAATCAAGACTTTTTCACTTGATTCAAGGGAATTTCCACTTGACAAACAGAAAAATGCCAGAAAATGTCTGTTTTTTTCCACTTTTTTTAAGTGAAATGTGCTTGAAACATGTCTAAAAACTAGGTACTTTTTTTTAGGTGATTTTAAGTTTAAAGAGATTTTTTTTCCAACTACAAATTAGACAAATAAGACACTCTTCATTCGATTGTGTATTTTTGCAGTTAGCGTCGTTCTGTACCTCGGACCAGGTCCTCGATCACCTGCGACAACACTTTGACCACCGTAATGTTGCCGATTCGAGCCAAAGCCATCGAAGCAGCCGACAGGATGAAATCACCGGCCAGGATAGCCTGGAAGACAAGGGGAAGGGCCACACTGCTGACGCTGACAGGAGTCACGGAGGGTGAGGAGAAAAAGGTCACACCTTTCTTTCGCCCCACACTTCATTGATGGTTTTCTTTCCTCTGCGCTTGTCTGATCCGTCGATGACGTCGTCGTGCACCAGGCTGGCAGTGTGAATCATTTCAGAGATCATCGCGATCGCCCGCTGTCCCGGGAGCAGATCTCTGGTCAGGTCGAAGAGCAGGAAGTCAGGAGGTGACCTTCGGACATGTAAATTCAGGCTGCGGCCTTCTCACCCCGACTTGTTGCTGTGGATGTTGAGGGCGCGCGCCATCAGGATGACGATAATGGGTCGGATCGCCTTTCCTTTCCCGTCGAAGTAGTAGTGACACAGAGACTTGAGCTCCTCTTTGGAAACAAACAGCTCCTGTGAATGAATGAACGTCTCATGAACGTTTCATGTGTGCAAACGTCTGACGTGAACGCATGAAGGCGCCTTCTACCGCTCACTGGTGACCCGACACGAGGTGAAAATACCTTTTTGATGTCGTCGTATAAACTTGTTAAATCTTTCTGGGCTAAGGTGAAGGGATCCAGCCGCTTGGCGTCGCTGTGCATCTTCCTGCACAAGCAGGACTGAGGCGTCGGACACAAGATGGACGTGTGTCTGGATGGTGAAGGAGTGGACAAACGGAAGCTTAGCGCTTAACGTCTGAATCATCACACACACACGTCTCCACTCACCCAGGAAGTGTTGAGGTAAAGTTTGATGTTCTTGCTGTTGTCGGTACCTGAAAGGTCAAAGGACACAACACTGAATATTTGTACATAAAAGCCAAATCTCCATGATACAATAATAATAATAACACAT
Organism: Aeoliscus strigatus; assembly: GCA_901007665.1. Taxonomy (NCBI): domain Eukaryota; kingdom Metazoa; phylum Chordata; class Actinopteri; order Syngnathiformes; family Centriscidae; genus Aeoliscus; species Aeoliscus strigatus. The sequence continues at coordinate 37,411 of CAAKHB010005676.1, read as the reverse complement.
ATGCATTATCATCGTAACTTGAATTATCATATCATAACTTAATTTGAATTAAACTATGCCTGTGATGGAGTGTTACTTTGAGAATTAATGTTTCACAGCAATTACAAATATTAAATAAAACCATTACTAATTTTTAACATGTTCTCATTCCACATCATCATCATCTTTTAGATGTAATTTTACTTTTCTTTGAGGTGTGTGTTTGTAACGGAGCTCTGGAGTCACTGACCACGATGAATGGACGTCGAACAGAGAATAAAACCAACATCCGGTTGAGGAGTGACAGTCATAACAATCCGCTCGTGTCACGTTGTGACCTTCCGGTCGGAAAACGTCAGCTCCTGACAGCTTTTATAACACCTTTCATTCATTTATCATTTTAACCTGCTAAGTGAGTTAATTTATGCTTTTTTTTAGACTAAATTATCCGTGGAGTTGTTCACTGAGTCTATGAACCATCCATGGAAACTAATGAGTCCGGTTTGTATGACCTTCCTGGCGCTGACAGCCTCCTCCCTTAACCCGGCACACTCACCTCGTTCACCGGCCCGGAAGTGCAGGACGCTCGGTCCAGGGAGAGCGCGAACACCGACACAGACCTGCCACTAATGTTGCATATAGTTTCGAATAAATTGGTACGTCTTGTACCCCATCTCCGGCACTGCCTCCACAGCGGAGCCGCCATGTTACCCAAGCAGCGTGCATCCGGACAGTGTATATGTGACGGAACCGGAAGTCAGGATGAGGTAACAACAGAGACAGTGTATGAGGAGATGCTTCACGAGAGGCTCTTTTCCTGGACGTGTGAGGGGTGGACACGAGAGCAGATTATGGCAGATTATTTGACTCATTCGTTAACGATAATACCCGTCCACACAGTTTACACAAAATCATAACACTATGACAGTAAAACTACATTTTAAACCAGTATGTAAGTATATGGTTGTATACAGAACTCGAAAGTAGTAACAAACTGACGACGCACGGAAACATTTTGCGTTGCTAAAATTCCATCTGGGTTCATGAATGGTGAATGAATATGTCATACATTATACCTAAACTAAAGTAAAATAACGCCCATACAATTTGCAAAAGAGGTCATTTCCGTTTACGAAACCGGAAGTATGGGTATTGTTTCACATCTGTGGTTTGGAGTATCTCCGGTGGGGGACATGGAGCTGTCCCTAGAAGGCAGAGAACTGAGAAACATGGGCGATGATTTCCGTTTTTTTTAAACTTCGGTTTAGAGTCAGTCAAGTTTTTACAGGTATTGAGGGACGGAATTATCTGCGCCGATGCTACTGGCGTTAGCTTGGCGGCTATCAGCTAACTTCCGCTAGCTTATTTTCACAAGAGCATTGAGATCTTATTGTGTGATTGTTGTGTTACGTCTAAAACGCAACACAGTGTGTCACTGACAGCTTGCAGACAGCTATTGGACTTATATAGTTCTGATATAAGTTGCATTTGCATTCCATGAACTATTGACTCTAGATCTTGGAAGTACAGATCTGCATGTGTGGTTTCTACAGTACAAGCTCTGCTGTTTCCATGGAGACGTGGGGCATCTACAGGCTGCTGGTGTTCAGTCTGGCTGCAGCATCACCTGCTCACCTGCTGGACTTCTGCCGGAACACTGACCCCCAGTGTCCCAGCCATGACCAGCCAGGGTCAACCATCCCTCCACCCCCCGGCGCCTTCACATCCAGGTGGAACGCCAGCGGGGTGAACCTCCTCCAGAACATGGACCAGCTCCGAGTCTCCTGCCAGAAGCTGCTGGGTAAAAACCCGCCTGCACCGGACACAAACGGTTGTCAGTGGAATCACTTGTTCACGTCTCTCTGCAGAAGCGTTCCCGTTGGACGAGGTTCATGGGGACGCGGTTCGGACGGTGAAGAACTGTGTGTTCTCTGAATCCACCCCCACGCCGCTCAGAGGCCCGTTGAGACTGGCAGCGGTTTCTCAGGTGACGTGACAGCCTCTCCCGAATTCTGACGTCGGACCATCACGTTTCATTGTCCTTCTGCCTGAGCAGGACGTCATCGAAGGGATCTTAGATTTGGACGTGGCCGTGACCCAGACGGAGGTTTTCTCTCTGTACGTCAGCGGCAGCAGACTTCTGACAGGTTCTGTTCCTCTAGCACACAGATACGGAGGACATCAGGTGGGTTTTCTTCCATGATTATTACTAAACCTGAGACCTGAGCTTTTGCATTTTTATTCTTTCTTGTTGTTTGGGATGAGTCTAAAAAAACAAGTAAAAAAAACAACAACAATTATTATTATTATTGTTGTTGTTATTATCAATAATAATAATAGCATGAATAATTATTAACATTTTATATGAATAATGATAATGAAATGGGCAAAATTTGTTCAGTAGACGAGTGATAGTTTTGTGTATTTCATTTGTTGTAAAAACTGCATCTCCTGTCTCTCTCGCCGTACATTTCCTCGGTGACAGTTTGGCTCCTGGGCAGGTCAGCTGGGTGACGGTCGGGCCCATTTCCTCGGCCGGTACACCAACAGGTGAGTGTTCCCTGAGTCCGTCTCTCTCATATGTAACGTGTTGACGGGCTCTCTCTGCGAAACGTGATTGTCTCCGATTGCCCAGGAAGGGGGAAACGTGGGAGCTGCAGCTCAAAGGCTCCGGCCGAACTCCGTATTCAAGGTGACGCAGATGTCAGTGGTTAGTTCAGGGACTGTTGGAAAGTTGTGCGTTGTCTGTATGATCAGATTTCTTTCTGCGCCGTAGGTCTGGAGACGGCCGAGCTGTGATCCGTTCTTCGGTCAGAGAGTTTCTGTGCAGCGAGGCGATGTACTTCCTGGGCGTTCCCACCAGCAGGGCGGCCAGGTGTGACCCAGAACCGACCTGTCCGTCCTACAGACGCATGAACCGTCTGCTGCCGTTTCACCTGCTGGTTTTCAAAGACACGTTTGTCCCCTCTTACCTAATCTAACGTGTGTGTTTCAGTCTGATTGTCAGTGAGGAGCCGGTGCTGAGGGATCAGTTCTACAACGGCGACGTGAAGACAGAGAGAGGTTTGTCACTCAAACAACGTGTCGTCCGTCACGTCCCCGTTCTGCTGATGGAGACGTTGTGTGGCGTTCAGGAGCGGTCGTCCTCCGACTGGCCCCGTCGTGGTTCCGGATCGGATCGTTAGAAATTCTCTCTCGGAGCGGCGAAATACATCTTCTGAGGTGAAACTTGATCGTCTTAGGTTTATTATTTCATCCATTTCCTGTTTTTTTTGTTCTGCATCGGTGAGATAAAACTCATTTGTTTCAGAAAACTGTTGAACTTTGTGATGGAGGAACATTTTCCGTCCATCAAGTGGACCGATCCTGATAAATATCTGGTGGGTTCACGTTGACGTTTCTTTCCGGTCCTTTCTCACACTTGACGCGGGTCTCTTCGTGTCATTCCAGGTGTTTTACGCTGCGGTTGTAAACCAAACGGCTCATCTCGTCGCCCGGTGGACGTCAGTCGGCTTCACGCACGGTGACGATGTGTTTGTGTGGAGGTTTGATCCGACGAATCGATTCGATTCATTCAACTTCCCAAACTGACAAATTTCTGCAAAAAAACAAACCCCAAAACAAACGGAATTAGTCCCGTTGATAAAGTCAGTTCATCCACCGGGGGACGTTTATTGAATTTGTGCTCAACAGGCGTGTGGAACACCGACGACTTCAGCCTCCTGTCCGTCACCATCGACTACGGTCCCTTCGCCTTCCTGGAGTCTTATCACCCCGGTGAGGACGGAGCCTGAACAGTCTTAACGTCATGCGTCAAAACATCTGTTCAACATCTGCAAACCGCCGCAGGTTTCGTCCCGAACTCCTCCGACGACGAGGGCAGGTACCGCTTCGGAGCTCAGGCCGACGTCGGCCGCTTCAACCTGCGGAAGCTGCTGGAAGCCCTCGGCCCGTTGCTGTCTGAGCAGCAGCACGAGATGTAAGACAGCCCCTTTGTTTAGAATAGGACTGGGAATATGACGTGGGTCCACGGGCCGGGTTGGCATGGCGATGTGTCCAACCTCCTCCTCCATGTGATGCCACTGAGGTCACGTGGAGTCTGAAACTGTTTAAGTGTTTAAATGTCGGCTGAAAACACTGTGGACCTCTGGAATCCATTGGTCTCCTGTGAGGGAACGTTGGTCGTGTGTGTGTGTGTGATTGTTTCTCTGGTTCCCACTGTGTGACTAGTTCCGCTCCAGGTCATTGACCTTCATCCTCCTTTCAGGGCTGAAAACCTGCTGAGAGGATACTCTGGTATTTACCAGATGAGGTGGGTTCTTGTCTCCTCCGATGTCAGTCGATGATGATGATGATGATGATGATGATGATGATGGTGGTGGTGGTGGTGGACATGATTCATCATGTTTCCCCCTCAGAGTTCACCAGTTATTTAAAGCCAAGCTGGGACTCTTTGGGGGGGAGGAGGAGGAGGAGGACGTCCGTCTCATTGCCCTTCTACTTCAGGTGAGTCAGTGACAGTCAGCAGGTGAAGTCAGGTGCCCGGGTAGAGTGTGACGTGTGCGTGTGTGTGTGTGTGTGACGTCAGATGATGGAGGACACGCAGTCGGACTTCACCATGACCTTCAGGCAGCTCAGCGAAGTGTCAGTCCAGCAGCTCCACAACAGGAACTTCACTCAGGTGACGTCTCCTGTCGGTTCGTGTTGTCTTCGTGCTTCAGATGTGATAAATTGTGTGGTGATTGTGTTGTGTTTGTGCGTCTCCCCGGGATCAGATGTGGGCTCTTGACGACTTGTCGTCACACCAGCGCTTCTCCGACTGGATCAGTTCGTACCTGCTGCGGCTCAGCAGGTAGTGGATCCCTCTGTCACCCCATCGTTTCCAGGTTGTGTCTGTGACGACCATGAATAACCGCGATGTTTGTTTCTGTCCGTTCAGGCGGCGGAATGAATTCCAAGTGGACCGTCAGGAGATGATGAAAAGTAAGATGTGAAAACATCAGTTTTTAGTCTCTTCGTATCCCTTTAAAAACACAAACTGTTTTGTGTCCAAAAAAAGCGTCATACTAGAGCCTTACTTTTTTTCAAGAAAAAACAATATTTTAATTGACAAAAAAGGTAATATTTTAGTACAGGTCTTTCTTTTATGTTTTTAGTTTCTTTATTTTCAATGAACAGAGTTATTCTATGGTGTTTCATGTTTTTTCACGTTCTCTTGTCATTCGACCCAATGGACGGTGCAACAGCGATCACCACTACACCATCTCGTTTTGTTTGTTGAAGTTTGTTTTTAAAACACATAGCCTTATAGCCTTACAGGGTTTTTTTTCAAATTTTCAGTGAAAAAAAAACTCATGCTATTGCCTGACGTTTTTTTTTTCACTTTTCCGATGAAAAAAATTCCTTCGACAGCCAAGTCGCACTATAGTATGACTCTTTTTCACGAAAAAAGTCATACTATAGTTTGACGGAAAAAAAGTCATACTGTAGCCTTACTTTTTTTTCATGAATAAAAGTCATATTGTAGCCTGTTTTTCACATTTTCTACAAAAGAAATTATACTATAGCCTTATGTGTTTTTTTCACTTTTCTGATGAAAATAAGTTGTACTTTAACCCTATGGTGTACAACTTCGACAGCCTTAAAGATACTTTTAACACATATCAAAGCTGGATTTGAACCCCAGGTTTTTTTTTCACAAAAAAAGTCATACTGTAGCCTTATGTTTTTTGTTTTTTGTTTTTACCACTTGTTAACAAAAAAGTGTCATTAGAATTG
>CAAKHB010005676.1:18436-29029 GCA_901007665.1 Aeoliscus strigatus | reverse complement strand
GGGGGCGGGGCAGTTCCAAAGTCCTGACAAGACAAAGCGTGACATGATCCAAACAGGAAGTGTCTGATCCGGTTTTCTACCTCATCTATGACGGTACCTGAGGTCCGGGGGGGGTCGGAGGACTCGGCGCGTGTCCGTTGGTCTGAGTCGGGCCTTCGTCTGCTGGAGGAGAACAGACGAACACACGTGAACACACGTGACCACGAGCCGTCTGGTGTTTGCCGGCGCTGGTGCTGCTACCTCTGGGCGTGGGCGGATCGGATCGGGCCGGAGAGACGCGGCTGGCCCACGTCGCCGTGGCGACGGCCCTCTTCTCTGCTGCCTTGTAGTTTTCATACAGCGCGGCGCCGTACTGGAGGAAACGGGCGGAGTTCAGTGGCGCAGAGCTCGGCGGGGATCGTGCTTTCCTCTCATTTACCTTTGCGATCCGGATGCCGGTGACCCAGAGGTTCATGGTCCAGGCGTCGTCACAGCACAGGTACTTGATGTACTCGGAGTCCTTCTGGATCTGAGGGTGCTGCAGACACACACGCTCTGGTCGTCAGTCGCCCACAACAATCGCAGGCAACCGGACTGACCGCTCACTTCTCGGGAAGAAACGCAAACACGCACGGTCACTTGTGTCGGTGGTCGTGGGACCAACACTCGGTGACCTTCTCCCCTCCCCAAAGGTCGTCTCTCTCTCTCCGGCTCCGGCTCATTCTTTGCCTCGCTAAGCGCTTTCAGGCTTTCGGCCTTCTGCCTCCACGGTATCTGCTGATTCGGGCGTTTCACACAAGAGACGGGGAAAGAGAGGAGGACTTTCACATCCCTTCAGGCCTCGCAGCCACTGCCTGGTTTCAGTCAGCACCCCGCCAACCCCCCCCGCTAATGTCCTCCTGTTGACTCGACGCGAACGCTAACGACGCACAGAAATGCTCCTGCTGCACAGAAGTTTCTTCACTTCTTCAATAGTCTTGATTTGTTTTGACGTTTGTTTGCTGCTTTTAAAAAAAGCATTACACAGGCATTTCAAAATAAAAGCCCATGACACCTGGCTGGAGATAACTCACCTTGAGCACGAAGCAGAAGTCGGTGGGGGCTTTGAATCTGCTCCTGAAGTCTCTGCCGTAGTAGACGTTGACGTTGTCAAACTGGACGAAGCAGACGAGGTCGCGGGACGACTGACGAGACGGGAGGGGGGAAAGAAAAGGAGACGTCAGACATCACGCTCAGCGAATGAGACGGCCGTGAGGGGGTCGGGCGGATCGTTCCGGAACGCCAAAGACGGACGGCGACACACGCCCGGCGGCGCATGGGGGAGCAAACACACCGGAGCTTTGTGTCCCCCAGCGACCTTTCCTTTCATTAGATTCCAGTACGAGCATGTTTATCTTTGCCACCAATGATGCCCCCCCTCTTGACCTCTGACCTTTGTCTTCCCTTTGGGTACATAGTAAATTCCGGAGGCTCTCAGCTGGAAGAGACGCTGCTTCCACGACTTCTTGCCGTCTTCTTTGAGGTGCAGCACCCCCTCCAGATCGGGCACGATGATGGACGTTCCACAGAAGTTCTCCTGGGGGGGGGGTAAAGAGGGGTCATGACGACTGACTCCCACTGGACAAATGTCCCTTTAGGGGAGCACTTACCTTAATTAAAATCTCCTTATCTTTATCTTTGATGTCTTTCAGAGATTTCTTGTCTCTTTTCCACAGATAGAAGTTCTGCAGGAAGAAAACAAACGTACCAAACAGGTCGGTCGTCGGTGGGACGCCTCGCCGGTCCGCCAGCGTCCAGATGACGCCGAGTGCGGCTGTGTCCGTCTGATGTATTACAACGAACCACGTCCCGTCATCCAGACGGCGGTGAAAACAGACCGACGGCGCTCAAGTCCAAAACACAGCCCAGACAGATTTGTACAAAGCGCCGCCAAGAATAACGAAACGCACGGTTTAAGGCTTTAAACACACATGGGCCGTGTTTGTTCAGACACGTACAGCTGATCGCTGCTGGGGGGGGGTGTCGACGAACCTGTGGGTTTTTGAAAACCTCGTGTTTCTCCCTCCTCTCCTGAAAGAGGATGGTATTCTCACTGTCCCTCGTCCAGGCCAACAGCGGCTCCACCACGTTCTCATGGTCCTCAAAGGTCCGTTCTGACAGGACAAACGACAACACGACAACGTTTCAGACACGGAGAGAAACAGGTGGCGCTTTGTGTACAAGATGGCCGTTACTACTGTCTAAGGTCATTTTGAGCTGACGACCAAACCACTAAGGGTCAATTTCTATTTTAGTTGGTATTCAGTGTCAATTAAGAACATTTAAATCCCAGATTTGATCAGTGTACTGAACAGTCTGAGAAGGCAAAAGACAATTCACAACAACAACAACAACAACAATAATAATAAATAATATTTATACATGTTTCTCACACCATTTATTTTAATAAATGGTAAATGATAATAATACATTTCTCATGGAAATGAATGAAGTATCGATCTTTCTATCTAATAGGACATAAAATCACACAGCATTAAAAGGAGAATGCACCCAAAATGAAAGTATTCAAAGGAACAGTTAAAAAGGATAAAAGGGGAAATAAAACCTGCTAAAACCAAATAGTAAGAAGTAAAAGAGCAGCATGAAATAGTGGAAGAAAAAGGTCCGGTCGGGAGGATGTGAAAGTGGTGACATATTTCAGGGAGTTTGATGGATTCTTCTTTATCGTCGTCACAGATGTGAGAACGTCTCTAATAAATGAAATAAATGAGGGACAGACGCCATAACACACACCCACACACACACACACACACACACTCCCGTGCGGCCACCCACACACTCCCTCAGCGCTGTAGACCTCCTCACGTACACTGGACATTTGACTGTAGTTTAGTAATTACAGACAGACGCAGACATTACATAAATTGCTACCAGGGTTTCCGTCTACAGTTCGACTACGACAATAAGGAACTTAACAAACCTATTGGACTGAAACTCCTTTTGAACTGCAGGAGCCACGTTCGCGGCTGCTGGACCTATCTGGAGTTTGTTTGTTTGTTTGTTTGTTTGTTTGTGTTGTTTACTGGGCCTCAAGCAGCCTTCTGTGGATACACATGTGACCGGGCCTCGGGGAACGGGCTGAGAACACATCACACCGAAGGGGGGGTTACGGGTGTTCAAAAATAAGACCAAGACCAAATATAGTTTCCGATGTGGAGCGGCTGAGCGACTCATCGATGACACCAGACATCCTCCGCCGGTTCCGATGACTCAGCGGGTTTGCCGTGTCGGTGGGATGAACTTTTTAGGTAGAAATCTGTGTGTGGGACAGCGGTCATCGCTCATATCAGCCGGCAAGGGTCAAAATAGACATTATGGAAACACACGTTTCCTCATTTGTTGTTTTTTAAGCATATTTGGTCATAGAGAAATAAGGAAGTAAAAGAAGAGCTGTAAAAATGATTATTTTCATGATAAATGAATCTGGTGATTATTTGTACGGTCTGTAAAATTAAAGAAAATGTTTCCTAAACCAACTGACAACCTCTCAAATGTCCACCAACCAAATATATTCCGTTTACTGCCGCTGGAGGAGAAAGAAACCAGAAAACATCCACATTCAAGGCACTTCAATCAGACATCAGACGTTATAATTTCAGGAATTAAAATAAACCTGCGCAGAAAGTTAGTCTGCTGACAGCTCCTGGAAAACACTAGAAATAAGACGCAGTGTTCAGTCGGTGTAGCAGAGATGGAAAGAATGTTGGATTCTGTTTCCTCCTGGAATTAGAAAAATGCAGAATAATCTCGGTTTATCCTTTAATGGACTGTATCACTTGCTGAACCTGTCGAGTATAAAATTACTTACACAGGATTTTCAAGCACGATAATATTGACTCAGAGACTTTAATGACTTTACCACTGGCGTCTCATTAAAGAGGCAGTAAAACGACTCCATGATCACGATACTGTTTCTGTTATAATATGGGTTTTTACAGCAGATACATGGAGTCCTTAGGAAACAGGTAAAACAGATGGTCGGAGCAGCTCGTGGGTGTGAATCCAAAAACAAAGCGTCTTCTCACACCGATGTAAACTCAACAGTTCATGTGTTTGACGGGAGAGGAGGGGACATGATGACGACAGCTGATCAGAGGACAGCTGTGGTCGTCATAGAAACTGGAGGAGGAGACAAAGTCCAGGACTCTGGTGGAGTTTTCCAAACTACAGCCAGTGTTGGTGAGAGACCTAACTTGATTACAAAATAATTAAACTAATACAATAGACAGACAGACAGATAGACAGACAGATAGATGATGTTCATCGATGTGCTTTGTCATTTTAAAAGCAGTTTGACAGTGTCGATGCTTCTGGAAGTTCAAACATCTCCACATTGGAAACATCTGAACATTTAAAAAATCAAACGTCACAGTGCTTTGAGTTCGAAACTTCCGTTTTTAGCACTCACCCAGCTGCAGGTCGTGGTTGGTCTCACAGAGGCTCCAGTCCACGCCGCAGTCGCAGTGCGTCTTCTCGAACAGGTTCTCCAGAACCTCCCGGACGTTCTGTCGCTCGTCCACCATCAGCGTCTTGGAGCTGCCGTCGTTCATCAGCACCTTCACCACCAGCTATGGGGGTGGGGGTGGAGGGGAGGGAGGGGGTCAACTGGACGTGTTGGTTTGTCGTCAGTGATTCCGCTCACAGCCAATGACAGGGAGCGAACCAGTCGACGACACCGGCCGGATGGTTGTTAGCTCGTAGCCGTGGCTAGCATGAGCCCGCTTCGGACCGACAGTGATAAAACTTGATTTACAAATCGCGCCACAAACATTTGACACATCCCGATTCACTCCACGGTGACTTGACACAATGTTTTGTCTGTCGGCATAAAAACAGAAGTGAAACATCAGCAGACAAACTACGTTTGCCGCCATGTTTGTTGATATCCAAAGTCACGTTTCACATCACGCGGGATTTTGTGAGATTTTTTTCGTCACTCATTAATCAGGAAACGTGATTAAACTGTGGCGTCTTCGAGAGATTAAAAGGTTTGTTTGTTTAAAAAATAAAAATATTAAATACGAATACTGAATGAATGAACACGCCTCTCAATGACTTGATGACCTGTCGTAAAATGTTATTATCGTTATATTTTCTTATCTTCTATTGGGAAAGAATCAAGGTTTAAAGGTTTCCAGCCGACGCCAGCAGGTGCTTCTGGACAGAGACGTCAAATCCAGCTTTGAAATACAAGCTGCTTATTTGCTGCCAGTTTAATTTCAGGCTACATCTGTAAATACTATTTGTTTCTGTGTCGTCATGTCAGTTCCACCGGTGCGTCAGAGCATCAGCACTTCTATCTCTGGCTGACTTTTGAGTTTCTCTTCTGTAATCGCGCTCTCAGCTGCTGCTTCTTCTCCCCCAGTTGGCTGCAATCAATTTCACTGTGGCTCAGACCAGCGCTTCTCCTCAAAGGCGCATATGGCTTCGTACTTCCTCTCATCTGGAAACAAATCCAGCTTTGGCAAGCGGAGGAGCTTCACAGCAGCAAGTCCACCCAGGCACTTTGCTTGTGTCATAGAAATGTGGGGTTCAGAGATTCTATCACATGTTGCTCCAGCTAAGTCTTTATCTCACTTAGACGACATCACAATGTGTTTTTTGTTGTTGTTGTTTTTTTCTGTCTCAATGTATTTGGCGCATAAACCGAAATAACGTCTTTAAGGAAGTTAGGTTCAGTATGAAGGAGACTGAGCTCGTGATCCGGATCGAACCTATAGTTGCACCTGAAACTTGAAGGCGTTTGACCACAGACGGTTTTGTTGAAACCAAGAGAGGGAACGTCCGTATTCTGAGCTGCACAGATGTTCCTGTGACAGAGGTTCCTGTGTATTTCTGCAGCTGAAAAACTCTCATATAGCTCCTCGAAATGAGCTTATCGGTCTAATTGAACGTAGTTGGGTCCAGAGCGTGTTGTGTTTTTGTTTTCTTTTGTCTTTTACCTTTTTCACTTTAGCCTCTTTGAGCTTCTCGAGAGCGAGCTTGATCTTGTCCGCCTTCATCTGGGCCTCGATCTCCTCCTGAACACAAGAGACACGAGTGTTTGCAGACAAACACACTATGGTGTGTGTGTGTGTGAGTGTGTGTGTGCGCAGAGGGGTGTATAGTAGGTTTGCATGGGGAAAAGACACAATCAAAGTTCAGACAGAAAGACAGAGTTGTCCTTGTCCAACTTTGGTACATTTCATCGTCTTCTCCCGTTGCCCCGGTTACGAGTGTCGGTCGTTCTGGAGCGGATCTCAGCTGGGAACGGGTGAACGTCAGGGGCCAACCTGGACCAGTCACCAGCTGAAGTCTCCTCAGAATGGATGTAACCGCTCCTCTGGTCAGATTGCAGACGATTAATCTGGCATTTAGGATCCTGCGCAGCGTTAATGAAGTCGTACACCTCTGTGGAACCACGATGCATCCCCTGCCCGAGCGCAGCTGCTGTTTTCACCCCAGAGCGGATGACGTAACATCCCCTGCTAAAACAATCCACTCCCGTCTGCCCCCTTCCAGCCTTTGCTATCGATCCTGTTACTCTTTCCTGCCTCATCGCTTCATAAGCTTCATCTGTTCCAGACAGACTCGCGGCTGTTTCGCCTCACGAGTCTCTGTAACTGTAACAGACGCCGCCGTCTGTTTCGCCATGACCTCACCGTCCAGCTCTTAAGAGCAATAACACTCTTCCTGCTTCCACCGAGACAAAAAGTTGCTGCAAGAAATGGATCTGCTGAGAAAGAAGAGACACACTTTGGTTGACACTTCCCTTTGACGGGGTCACCTGTGCAGAGGTGTTATCGTTAGCTGACTCACCATCGTGGGTTTCGCAGATTGCGGGGGAGGAGGTGGTAAAGGGGAGGCGGCGGCGGAGGCCGGGGTGCTGGCGTCGCTACTGCGGCTGCTGGAAGGTGATGGCGGTGTGACGAGGGAGGGGGCCGGCTGGGCGCCCCGGCCCTGAGGCGGTGACACCTCCCGTCCCTCCATTTCCGCTGCAAGTTTCTCCTCCGTGGCGTTCAGGTCGGCCACCAAATCGGCCATAAGTGCATCCAAATCATTGTCCTCCAGTTGATTTAGGGACTCTGGTGTGAGAGAGGAGGTGTTGGTCACGTACCGCAGTAGGAAAACACTCTGGACAATGGACACTAACATGACCACGGAACAACTCAAGTGTGTTTACCACCAACACCAGCCCGACGCATATTTTACAAACCCACCACATGAAAAACTTCATTTATAAGTGGTGTAAGAAAAGAAAAAAAAGTTTACCAGTTTATTTGCTTCTATGAATGTTTTTCTGTCCGTTCATCTGTTGTAGTGAGGATAATATAAAACCATACACATGGTGCAGCATCATTCCCGCTGGTTTTCGAGACGAAACACACAATCGTGTGACGATCTGTCTGTCGACAGCAGAGAGATGCTTCTCTGCAGCTTCATGACGCTTTATGACATTTATGCAACGTTTTCTGTTGTTGCACAACTGGAGTTATAGCAACAGTCATTGGGCAAAGGGAGTTTCAACACCCAGCACACACACACACACACACACACACACACACACACACACACACACGTCAAGTCACCATTCAGGTCGGTGAAGCCGATGGAGAGGTTGACTTCCTCCTTGGCGCTGGGGAGCGATGCATGGGGCGCCATTCCCTGGTCGAGACTCTGAGGGGAAGAATGAACAAGGTGGCGTGTTTATAAGTGCATGAATATAATATATGTGGACCCCCCCCCCACACACACACACACACACACACATCACCACCACCCCCCAGGGCTCTGGGAGCTAATCAACAACACATTCTGAGTGTCCCGAAACATCAGCTGTCCTCAAACTTTATGTAAGAAAGCACAGTGTTTACACATCTAACGTTACATCTGTTTTGGGGTTTGACTCGAACAGGGCGTCTATGTGTAATAGTGAACTGACGGGAAATGGCTGCGACGACATCAAAGTGACCAGCAGGACCAGCAGAAAAAATGTAATCTGAGTGACCTTTGACCTCGGCTCCAGTAGAGTGTTATTTATGGCTGCAGACGACCACAAAGACTTTTTTTCCTACCCCCGTCTGCGTCTGTGCTGCTTGTGATCAATGGGGCGTTTTTCAGTAATAAAAAGTTAATTCACAATTTAGATTTAATGCTGAAAATGTCGTTGTATTACAGAAGAGAATTACATTCACTTGACTAATACAAAAATGATGTTTAACTGAGTCATTTTTTCTGTTTTTCTTGGTATTTTTTTCTGTTTTTCTAGGTATTTTTTTCTTTTTTTCTAGGTATTTTTTCTGAATTCTTGGTATGGTATTTTTTCTGTTTTTCTTGGTATTTTTTTCTCCTGGTCGTCTCTTCAGTCACCACGTAGTCTGAATGCATTTCAGATGCATCATCTTGTATATGTGGAGCCACATGTGTCCAACTGGTCCTGGGGAAACATGGCAATGTCCAGCAGATCGGAATGAGCTTTTCTTCTGAACAACTGCAAAGTCCATAGGAGCCCACATAAATTCGACAAACGAAAAATAACATTGGGGTTTGAGTCATATTTATGAATCATATCTATGACTCAAACCTCAAAGAGGATGTTGCTCTTAATGCAGAAGAAATACTCACTAAAGCAGAAAAAAATACCCTGAAAAACAAAAAGAAAAAAAAATTCCAACCAAAAAACAGAGGAAGAGGAAAATAAGAAAATGTGTGAAACATGTATATAACAATTCTTTTTTCTTTAAAATAAAAATCTTACAAAGATGCTGTGCGAACTATCTTTCTGCTGTCATGACAACCACTGAGCTCACCTGAGTGAGGAGGTCCATCTCCCCCAGCAGATCACTGAACATGGCGTCGATGTCATCCATCTATTCAAAGCAACAAAAGAACCATCAGACACAGAAAACTTCCAAACATCGGCTCATAAACAGTAGAACAACCGCTGTGAGTGACAGCGACCTGCACTGGTCGTCAGAGGGAAAATGAAACGTGTGCAGTCTGCAGTCACACATGTTCATTGGTCTGAGGCGACGTCAGCCTGTGGAACATGTCCAAACCAGTATGCATCACATCCAGAGATACATTTTTAAGACTGAACCTGTCATGTCTCTACGGGAGACATGTCTCTATATGTTCATCAATGACAGCATATGTTCGTTAAAACCAGTATATGTCCATTAAATACCAGTATATGTCCATTAAATACCAGTATATGTCCATTAAATACCAGTATATGTCCATTACAGACCAGTATATGTCCATTAAATACCAGTATATGTCCATTACAGACCAGTATATGTCCATTACAGACCAGTATATGTCCATTAAATACCAGTATATGTCCATTACAGACCAGTATATGTCCATTAAATACCAGTATATGTCCATTACAGACCAGTATATGTCCATTAAAGACCAGTATATGTCCATTACAGACCAGTATATGTCCATTACAGACCAGTATATGTCCATTACAGACCAGTATATGTCCATTAAATACCAGTATATGTCCATTACAGACCAGTATATGTCCATTTACAGACCAGTATATGTCCATTACAGACCAGTATATGTCCATTACAGACCAGTATATGTCCATTACAGACCAGTATATGTCCATTAAATACCAGTATATGTCCATTAAATACCAGTATATGTCCATTTACAGACCAGTACATGTCCATTACAGACCAGTATATGTCCATTAAATACCAGTATATGTCCATTACAGACCAGTATATGTCCATTAGCATTTAGCATAAAACACAAGAGGGGAGTCCTACAAAAAAACAGGAACCAGTCTTCACAAAGATTCACTGCCAAGGAGAAAATATCCCGTGGATGGAGGAGACGAGTGTGATTGATGGTGTTCCAGGGGCGAGAGCTCATCCCGCAGCCTGACATGATGGATCAATACTGGACCAGACGTGTGCGTGGAAACCGTGGTAGAACGTGGGAAAGTGTCTCTGGAAGAGACGATACAACTTGCGTTTCCCATTCGAACGCCAGGGCAATCATTTCCTTATGACGTGTTTACGTGGGCCTCCACTGAGCGCTGGGGGCACGTGGGCCCCTGCTCCACCTGTTTCTGAGAATGGACTTCCCCTAGAAGGAAGTGGTGAAGAGTGCATTTCCTGCCTTTGCCATTGTTGAAATGGTGTCAGATATGAGACAAGAGGAGAAGTCAGCTGTGAACGTGATGCTGCTGCCGTTAGAGACGAGACACCACGGCGCGTCTTCAAATGTAGGGTTTGTGATGCCGCCGGCAGCCGCGGCGAGAGGCCCCCTGAACGAAATGGAACGCGTCCAACTCGAATGAAGTCAGAGAGGGAAACCTTCAAATCAAAAGGCGTCTTTTCCTTTTTGACGGAGGTCTACAGAGTAAAACGGGCAGTGGAAGGTGGAACACAGAACTTCCCAAAAAACGTTTCTTATCACACGTTTATTGTGACACACAGAACTTCCGTTGACCTGAATTTGCTGCCACGGCCTCTGACTCAAATCAGAGCCCCCCCCCCCCCCCCCCCCCCCCCCCCCCCCCCCCCCCCCCCCCCCCCCCCCCCCCCCCCCCCC
>CAAKHB010005676.1:0-16739 GCA_901007665.1 Aeoliscus strigatus | reverse complement strand
TGGGGGGGGGCAGCGAGGAAGACTTTACATCTTTCAAATCTCTCTTTTTTTTTTGGTGTCAGTGGCTGAAAATGTTGAATCATTCACTCACGCATGCACGCACGTCATCTAACGGACACGCTCGCGGCGCTGAGACGTAAAACGTCAGAAAACCTCTGAGCCACACGTCGGGATGGTCGTCACATGAATCCAGTTCAGAGCCCTTTCCTTCTCCAAGCATTTCGAATACTTAACAAGACAAAAGAGAGTTACGCTCAAGGTTCATTTAACAAGTTGCAAAACAAAAGCACGGTTTAACAGAGAGTTTTAAGGGTTTGCAGGACCGCAGCTGGTAAAAGGTGCGAGGTGTAAGAAAGGGCATACTTTAACACCATTAGTCTCCGTCATGCTCCGACACACATCTAAATACCGTACACACACACACACACACACACACACACACTCTGCACTAAAAGAAAACAGGGTGCTAATGACAAAACCAGTGGGGACTTTGCACAGTGATGCAGCGTTCGTCCGAGCACCAACAGCCGCTGCGATTACATGGGAAGTGAAGTGTATGCACGTGTTGAGAATGTCCAAGCGTGCCGAAGTCAGCGTGAAGGATTCCTTTTGCCTCTGTGGTGCTCATCGCGTGTTTGAACCAGGAAAAAAAAACAACAGTTTGTGGGGAAACCGAAATTAGCAGCATGCATGCAACTAATGTCAGTTTCCAGTCGGCCACCGTGCGTCCTTGGTGGGATTTATTCACGTCAGAGTCCAACAAACAAGGGAGCGGTGGTTTGTTTAAGTTAATAAATATCAAACTCGCCTGACTATGGAGGCTCATTGCTGCCAGGAAAAGACCAAGATGTTCAACATCGCATGAATTCATGCAAATTACAAGTGAATAAGAACTAGTAGGGGGAGGGGGGGTGAAATATTCAGCTCCATTCACTCATTCATTCATTTTTACAACATTTATTTTCATCTTTTAGGCTCATTAATTAAAGTACATTTAATTTGATTATTGAACGATGGCACTAAAAGAACCTGTACTGGCAATGTCTGAAAAAAAGCACTTTTTTTTTTCCAGGAAACTTAAATCGTGTTGTTTCCTGCAAAATGCTATTTGCCCGATACACAACACACACAGCTGTGGACTATATTATTACATTATGTGTTAATAATACCGACCAGGAGGAGGAGGAGGTTTTTCCTCGATCACTTTGGAGATGGGGGGATTTTGGCCATGGAATGATAAGAGTCAGTGGAAGAGTCACACTTTCTCAACTAATTCTTAATTTGGTTTTCCTGTTCCAACCAATCACACCCAGCCTCAGATAACCTCCCAGAGGATGTGCGGTTGTATAAAAGCTTTAAACGGAGCCGGGGAACGTCCAGAAAGCAGCAGTGGGCTTTGCATTCCTGACTTCTGCCATCGGCCTCTGCAACAAAAGTTTGACTTCTGTTGGCTTTGTCTGTAAAAGAGGGGTGCTGGGTGTTGACAAGGCCAGTATAACATGAAGGACGCAGGACTGAGGGCCAGCAGCTGTCTCAACATTCAAGGTCCGTGAAGCAAGAAAAAAAAAACTGCCCTTCTTTTGCAGCCAGGGTCGTAGAAGAGTCAACAGGGAGTGAAATGAAAAGTGACAGTCATCGGGGGGAAGATGGCAAACACCTAAACTGCACAGGAGAGCATTATTTGGCCACACGGATCCACATTTCAGCCTAACAAGGAGTGTGTGATGTGATTTGGGGAAATGAAATTGCCTCTCAGCACAGAGGGGGGGATTCCTGTCAGAGCAGGGAGGGTGAAGGGTTAATTTGTGGCTGTGGAAACCTGATGCTAATTAAGTCTGAGGAATTCCACATCCAGACACGGAGCTGGAGCTGAGCTCACAGTGGCTGGGGCTCCGAGGCGGCAGTGATGCGTCCACTGACAAACTGAGGTGAGATGAAGTTGGGGGCACAAACTCCACGTCCGCTCCGTCGCTCTGACTTACGGTGTTTGTCTTCTCGTCCCTCCAGGGGAGGGGGTACATCGATGCCAAACATGGTTTTGATATCGCCGGTGCTGCTGCTGCTGCTGCTCTGCTGGGTGTCACTGCTGCAGGACTCGGTTGCGGAGATGTGCCGGGGGACGCGCTGCTCCGGCGCGGACACCGGAGACCCGCGGCCGTGCAGCGGGGCGCACTGCCCCGGCGGCAGGAGCTCCAGACCCCCGCGCCAGTTCAGCCCCACACCGCAGCACCACGCGTACCCGGCTGCGCCCCCCAGAGCTGAAGCCCCGGTCCGCGGCTCCCGGGCGGGGGAGGCTCCACCTGCAGGGTGCTCCGGGCAGGACTGCGCGTCTCTGGGGAAACAGCCCGGCAACGACACCCGGGACTGTCGGGGGATCGAGTGCCGGTTACCGCTGAGGATCCGGCCCAGAGCCCGGCTCAGGTGTGTGGGGGACGGATGCCTGGAGGAGACCGCGTCCTCCTCCTCCTCCTCCTCCTCCTCCCCCTCCTCCGCCACCGGGCAGCAGCCGCCGGTGCTTCTGTCCGACAGAGCGGCGCAGTTTCTGGGGGATTTTCCAGAGTTCGGATATCCATCGTCGGACCTCGGTGGAGCTCCGCTGGGTGTCCAGCTCACATGTGACATCAAACCAGGTCTGCAACCACCATCCGATTTCACTATGTCTGTGCACCTTTACGCACCAGAGACAGGCCCACACTAGAGGACGGGGGAGGGACATCTAGGGACATCATCCAGGGACACCCAGAGACATCCAGACACTCAGAGATCACTTCTTCTGGAGATCAGTTGTTTGTTGTTGTTTTTTTAAAAAAACCAACAACAAATCAGTCAATTATGTTCCATGTCTAGTTCCAGTTCCAGTTCCAGTTCTAAAGAAAACAATAGATTTATAAATGCATATGGTATAAATAAGTATAAATGTGAAAAGGCTGGGTTTGAATTTGATGCCCTACAAAGGGTAACATAATAAGAAAAGTAAATCAAGTAAATTTATGGAGAGAGAGAGAGAGATGGAGGGGATCATGTAGGGTTCTCACCCTGTAAAGAGTTAACTATGTGACCAGTTTAACTCATGGTGTCTTTGCACCAGCCTGAGCACAATAACATGTCCAGAGTGCAGTAGTAGGAAGTACTTTCCATGTCTCTGGGGATCCGTGCCAGTGTAACCGCACTGAAACATCTGGTTGATTTCCACTGATGGAATCAGTCACATCGACCAAACGCATCGAGGCTTCACTGACCAGTGATCACGAGAAACAAGACTTTGTTGGACCTGCAGCTTCAAAAGATTTAGCAGAGTTTGGGGGGAAAAAAATCCAGATGTGAGTTCAGACATGGGAAACTCGTAGTCATGGTTAGTTTGCCAGATCCCACTGAACCAAAGTCGTTTGTCATGTTTCATTGAGACGTTCCTCTGCACTCGATCAGGGGAGAACGAGGTTCCATCAGAAGATGCTCTCATCCTCCACCTCCAGCTGGCCAAGGGGCAGGAGAAGCTGGTGGAGGCCCTGCGAGCTCAGCAGATGATCATCAGCGACCTGCAGCAGAAGCTGGTCGACCAGCAGGACGCACTTCTGACGCAGCAGCGCGACATCCTGGAGCAGCAGAGGAGCATGTACGAGCAGATGGACGCCGTGAAGGCTCAGTACGGCCTCCTGTCCGACACCGTCAAGCAGGTTTCCTTCCAGGGCCTGCAGGGGGAGCTGCAGAGCTACTTTGAGAGCCACCTAGCGGGCCTGCAGAGCCAGGCCCGCAGCCACCTGCAGAACACCGTGCACAAGGTGGACGTGGACTCCAAGGTGATGGATGTTGTCGGGGAGGCTCGTTTCCCTCAGCCGCTGCTGGGCTGTCCGTCGCCATGTGGGCCGGAGGAGTTCTGCGACTTCCAGAGGGACGCGCCCCAGTGTGAGCGGTGCACCATGTGTCCACCAGGGTTCTTCCTGATCTCACAGTGCTCCGCCACCGCCGACAGGATGTGCCAGGTACCGTCCCGTGCACGACGTCACACCGGGGCGACGTGAGGAGCGACGTTAACGGTGTGATCTTTGTCTGAACCCCAGGACAGAGACGAATGCCTCGAAATACCAAACGTTTGTGGAGAACGGGTGAAGTGTCTCAACACTCCAGGTTTGTCCAGCAACTTCACCAGATGATCGTCCGTTCACCCTGGAACACCGACGGGATCCCAGGCGCTACATTCGTGCTAGCGTACCGTAATTGCACAACTATTTGCACATTCAGAAAACATCCGACGCTTCCTGAAAGCTCAGAAGTTACTCTCGGTTCCCCTGCGTGGTGTGAAGAAGGAGCTAGGAGACGGAGAAAATGTCCATCGGTTCCTGGAAGTTGACAACAGCCATGTTGCTGTCATTACGGTAATCCCATTCACTCTGTTGCCTGAAGCCGGCGAGTCATTACCGTAATGGCAGCAAGTTGGATGTGAAGTGCAGCTTGTCACCTTCCAGAAACCAATGCACGTTTTCTCCTTCTCCACACCGGGTGGAGGAACCGCGTTGTGGAATTAGGGTACTCTGACGTACGCTAGCGCAAATGTATCGCCAGCGATACTGTCGCTGTTACAGCTCTGTGGTTTCTCCTCAGGAGGCTTCAGGTGTTTGGGCGTTTCCGGGGGGGAGGCGTCGATGGGCTTGTGTGGTCACGACTACTTCTACAACCAGGAGCTGCAGGAGTGCCAGGCCTGCTCCGACTGCGACGGAGAGCCCGTCGTCGTTCCCTGCACCACCACGAGCGACTCCGTCTGCGGGCTGCTCGCCGAGACCCGACTCTCGCAGTCGTGGGGTGCCAAAGTGGCCGCCCCACCCGCCCGGCCGCCGAGCACCCACGTCTTTTCTGGGCTTCGGCTAAACGTCCGAGGCAAAGAGAGCAGCGAGCTGCTGTCCGGGGAGGCGGGGCTCGTGACCTTCCGGCAGCACGGTCTGGTGTGGTTGGACCACAACTTCGCCATAAAGCACAGCTGCAGGAACTTCCTCCAGGTGGGGATGAGACTCAACAGGAGCCAGGAGGAGGAGGGCCTGGACCTCAGCGGCGTGCGCATCGAACAGCCAGACGGAAAATACTTCCAGGGCGTCAGCGTCAGCTGCGGCGTCGAGGTGGAGCCTAACGACACCGTGAGTCTGCTCCTCAAGAGCCCCAACCAGCACTGCAACCAGAGCAAAGACCTCCACCTCTACGATATCGCCACCCCGACCTTCGGCGTGCTATGGTTGTCACATGACACCGGCGCCGTTGCCATGACGGCGCAGATGTCCCTGCTGGCGCACTACCAGACCAACTACCGGCCAACCTTACGCATGACCTCGGTGTCCGACCCCTACATGATCAGCCTGACCCACGACAGCCGAGCCGTGCGCTTCACGGAGAGCGGCGTGGTGAAGTTCGTCCTCCAGCAGGCGCTCTACTCCATGGGGCACACGTGTGTCCGGGAGGGTTTCTTGTTGATCGCGTACACCAACCGCAACGGCACCGGCCGGGAGGCGATGCAAGCCTTCAAGACCGGCGTCAACTACCGGGACACCTCCATCACCCTGTCGGGCGCCGTTAGCGTGGACAGCGGGGACACGCTGAGCTTCGAGATCACGTCTCCGTCCCAGTGCAACATCCGCTACTTCGGGGACAGCACCGGGATCAGCATGCTGAGCCTGATCTGGATTCCGTCGGCCGTTTCATCGGCGCTGACCGCCACCGTGTCCAGGACCGGCCTGCCGTCCGGCGCCGTCCGGAATAAACCGCTGCTGTTCCAGCAGATCAGCGCGGACACGCCGCAGGTTCGTTTGGCTCGCGCCGGTGAGCCCGACAGCCGCAAGAACTTTATATTCCACGAGAGAGGGACGGCGAACGTAGCGCTCAACCTGAAGCTGATCCACTCCTGTAATATAGTGAAGCTGACGTTGCAGCGGGTGGGCGGAGTCGGGCGGGGCGAGCAGGCAGGTCCTGTGGCTCAGCAGGTGTCTGGGTACATGCCAGAGGGGAGCGAGTGGACCAGTATCGGGCTGAGAGCCTCTTTTCAGGTCCAGAACGGCACGGCGGTCTACGTGACCCTCGACTGCATCCGGGGCCGAGTGAACCAGATAACACGCGAGGGAGGGACGAACATTTCCATCCTCTGGGTCGCGGTGTGATCTCCGGAGGAGACCTGGCCGTCGGTGCGGTTTGGGCACGTGGAGACTTGAGAGTTTTGCACAAGTGTATTTGAATTGCAGAGCAAATTCAACAGTTTACCAAAGATGAAGGAGAGTATTCATGAAAAAAAAAAAAACACACATAACAATGTTTATGTTCTATCATGTGTTATCGTCAAATTACTTTTGTGTGCGATCTGCAAGTACTGTGTGGTACTTCGGCTGGTTGAGCAGTGACCAATTCCTCATGGAGTGTGTGTGTGTGTGTGTGTGTGTGTGTGTGTGTGCTTACACATGTATGTTTGGACACATAAACCTGCATGCCCACTTTTGTGTCGGAGTCTAAACCGTATATCTCTGTATCCCTGCACATATTAAACACCAATATTCTACCGAACGTATCTCCTATCCTACCACCAGTCATTTAAATTATATTAAACGTTGAGTGCAAGAAGAAGTTTCCGTTCTAAATTGCTGATTGTTGATATTTATTTTGTATTTACTCTATAGGATTCATTTACGACTCACATGTGAGAAAACTGGTAAAAATAAACAGACAGCGTAGCAAAGCCGGTGCTGATGTTTAAATACAGGCGAGGCTCCTTTTATCGTGGAATGTGGACGCCGCGCGTCTCTGTGAAGAGCTGCTCATGCGTTTTGTCCCTAATTGCCTGTGTGTCTTCTGTCCACTGAACAATTAGGCGTAATTACACTTTTCAGAGAGTTTGGCAGCAAAGCCGCCGTAGAAATTCTTCGGCTTTATTCTCGCTTCATTATGTTTTCGAGTGTGTGTGTGTGTGTGTGTGTGAGTGTGTGTGTCTGGAATCCCTGCACATGTGTGGACTGTCAGACTGTCAGTGCATGTTTTCTTGTTCAAGAAACCAAATAAAATGTACATATATTTTGCAGAAAAGGGAATTTGTACTTCAGTTATGGTTTGTGTTGTAATTTCCTTTTGGTCTTATTGTTCATCTAACTGTACATTTAATATGTCTGTTTGTTTGTTTGTTTGTTTGTTTGTTTGTTTGTGAGCAACAAGTTACTACATTTTCATCCAAGTCTCCTGCCCAATTAAGGATTGACTTCATTTTATAAGGTCGAGGGATTTAAGTAACTTTTGAACAGTTCATTTATTTGATAATAAAATTCAGGGGATCATGAGCGCTGCCAGATCGTAAATCTCTTCAAGGGTTTTTAAAAGGGCTGCTATTAGAGCATGTACGGTATTTCTGTAGACATGAGCAGAGAGGGTATTTGGATATATGTCTGGTAATGTGTCCCAGACGTAATAACTGCTGTTGTTTACAGGATTACGGGGAAAAAAACGATCCAAACTTCTCAGCGAGGTCCGTTCAACACGATCAGAAACGTGTTGTTTTTGTACAGTGGGTTTGTTGGGAGGCTTTGTTTTTCAAACGCATTCCTGTCGAGTCACATCATTTGAACTCTCAATATTTGAGGACTTTATCGTGAACTAAGAGTGTTCCGTACTGGAAGGCTTTTGTTTTCCACGTTAAAGGTAAGTCTAACGCTCAGACGTTACTCATTCCATTAAATCCCAAACACACTGAACCTATTTGAAACGTACGGAGCAGCAAAGGTGCCAAAATTGCAGCCATAATACTGGAAAGTCATTCGGTGTAGTTTCCTCTCGATTGGTCTCAATCAAGTTCAAATTATTCCTCCATTTATTTCCTATAGAATAACTGTTCTTTGGCTTAAACATAACAAACAGGCTGCGAGTCAACGGGAAAGAGAGAGAGAGAAAAAAAAAGTGGTGGTTCAATCAAACGTGTCTGTCGCTGGTCTGAATTGAAAACAGGTGTTTGAGCGGCGTTGCTCCAGATGCCTGATGCTGGAGATCAAATGCACACGAGCAGCGTCAGATCACCAGAAACCGGGACAAGAAAGCAGCACAAAAACACTCTCTGGAGGTTTTTCTCGTTGTGGTGAAGCCGAGACGAATTCAGCGGCACTGGAACACGGCTGTGGACCTTTGTAGGCCACGTTGTTGTATTATTATTACTATTATTAATACTAAACAAACATCAGGTGTCTTTAAAATTCAGCAACTGCATTAACTTCTGTGGATTTATGTGTGTGCAATGGAGATTTTCAGACCTGCATGTATCTGCGAGGGAGACGTCACTCATCACACCAACGCAGCTGCTGCTGCTGCTGCTGCTGCACGTTTATTTGCTTTCCGAGGGTTTTTGTGTTTGGATTTCACACAAACAGTGAATGACACGCGCTGAGTTAGTCACGTCCAGAGGTTAAACTGTCCAGAATTCCTCCTGGCGTCTATAATGAAAATAAAAAGCATCTCACTCGACTCTGCGGGAGGAAATATTAATAGGCACGTCAGTGGCGGTGATTTGTGGCGAAGGTGAAAAGGCCCCGAACCCAAACGTGGCCCCGGTCTGCTTACATGTTGACTTAAAAAGGACAAAGCCGGAGACAGACTCCCTTTAATCAGAAGCGGATGTTACTGGAAGAGAAAGGGTTTTCTTTTTTTTTTTTTTCCTTGACGGGGAAATGTTTGGACCATGTGGTCAGGTTTGGTGTGGCACGGCCGTGTTACAGCGAGAGAGGAAAAACGTCTGTCGCAGGATTTATGGACTGTGAATAATCCAGCTTTATTCTGAGGATCATATGAAACAGCTTTAATACGTCATATATATCAGGATTTTTTTTTCTTCTGCTTTTTACGACGGAGGTTTTTGTCTATAAATCACCAAATACTTTTGTACAATGAATGTAAAACATGTAGTTTCTGGTTTTCCCAAATCAATTTTACTGGTCATACCTGGAATACATTAATAGAAGAATCATCTGTCAGAACCCGAACAAACTGCTGATGGTCCTTGTAATACCTCCTCAGCCCACAGGAGGCGATAGTGAGTTACTGATACACAAAGCGGCGACGCACTGATGGAACTGCAGTTATTGCATGGACCCATGCTGTGGGTGTTCACCCGCTGGCTCATGCTATCATGCTAAGGAAGTTAGCATTTCCTATTCATTTACATGATGCCACCAACTAGCAAACACACTGGCTGGTTGAAATGTGTCCAAACTGCACATTTAAAGGACTAAGTCGACTTTCTTGGACACGATGACATCATCGGAAGCGGTGGATGCCTGGCACCGGCCTGACGGCCATCGATGGCGTTCATATTCTTTGCCCGTACACGTGCGTCAGCAGCCGGCCCTTCTCATTAGAGCAGTTACTGATGCATGAGGGAATGAGCTGGCAGGTCAGTTGTCACAAACGCAGAACGGCGTTTTTTTTTTTAGGGGGTTTTCGGCCTGAGAAACAGAAAGTCTCCAGCGTGGGTCTTTGACGAGTTGCTGTACGTTTCAATGAGATGTCGATTAAATATCTCGGCCGGACAACGTGGGCATTGGCATTAATCAAGGTGGACGGACGTATCTCTGGGCTGGAAGCGGCCGTGCATTCTTCCCTCCAGCCTCTGGTAATTTCCCTGATCACCAGGAATGCAGCTTTTCATTTTCGTGTTCTTGCGCTGACCTTAATCGTTTCTACGTCAAGGGCGATGTGAAACCCCAGAGCCACGGAATCGTTCCGTCTGGGAAATAAATACCTGTGTGTGTGTGTGTGTGTGTGTGTGTGTGTGTGTGTGTGTGTGTGTCTTCACAACAGATACATGTGTATTCAAAAGGGAGCGAGGTCGTTTCCAGCACTGGTGATGAACAGCAGGTTGACGGAATGCGAGCGAGGGTTTACTTCGACAGCACAGAGACACTCGTACCCACTTCCTGGTTGTCTGGGGGGGTTAATTGCTTTCGCCAACCAGCACGTACAGATTTACAATCTGCCTCAATACAAACGACCCTCTGCATACGCAACAGGAAGTTGCAGTATAGGAGACGATGGGAACAGTTCTTGTAGGTGTGCTGAAACATTAGAATCCATTTAGTCAAAGATTCGTTCACTCAGAAACACGAACAGGTACGTCCGTGAACGCAGCAGCTGTTCTGTGTACGTTTTGTTTTCGGTGAGCGATTCGCGTCAGTCGACTCGACTCACCTGCAGCAGTTCACTGGCGCACCCAGCTGAACTGTGAAACGAACAAATCTTTTCAGTGAGTGATTCGGAACAGTTCATTCAAACAAACGGTCTTTGAAACGAGTCGTCCAGGTGCAGGATAAAACTACCGCTGAGCACGAGCGACCGATCAGTGACGGACTTTGGTTGCTTCCAGAATCAGAGACAGTAGTGTCACAGCTCTGAGGGGATCCAGAGCAGAAAGCGAGCCTGAAGGAGCCGCAGCAGTACCACGGTCTAAACTCACGCGATAGGGAGTTGAACTAGCAATATGCGCTAGCTGTAGGGAAACGTGCATGAGACGCTGCAGTAAGTTGAGTCTTGCATTATTTTATTGCAATAAACCCAGGACGTTAGCGAACACCCCGCTTGACACTTTTGGACCCCGGCTGGTGTTTCATGAGGGAAACATCCGTCTCTTCAGATGCTAAATGCGCCGCTCCCATGCTAGTTGCTAATTGCTGCCTGTAAATCTGATGAAACAAAAGAAAAACTAAAACTCACTGCGGCCAGGTGATGATCCTCTGCGGGTTTCCCACTCCGATCAGCTCATCTCGCATGTAGTCGTAAAAAAATAACGATTATTACCTCTTAAAACCTGGACGCCGCGTGGTGTTTTGACCCTTACAACAACAAATCTGGTGGCCAACTTCTCCAGGCTGGACAGGCGATATATAACACTACAGGCATCGCATGGGGGAAGAACGCGCGTCTGTGCAGCTTCTTCTGCTGTCAGCGAAGCATGCGGCCTCCTTCCGAAGGTGACCGCTCTTTCATGTGCCCGCTCAGGGGCGTCAAAGTGAAACCAAACCTTAACGGATGACCTAGCAGCTTGTGGGTTGACATCGGGGCAGCAGCAAAGTTCAGGCAGGGCTGAAAAGCCTGCGAGGTGACCACCACCACCACCACCACCACTTCAACAGACCAACATCTGGCTCGGCTTAGCCGTGCTGCACACACACGGCGTCTGTTTTCAGAGGAGTCATTCGAAGAAGCATGAAAATCTTTTTGGTCTTTGTGTCAGAACGTTCTGGGGAGCCTCGCTCAAATCCAGCTCCCCTGACTCGACCACACGTCGGTGCCTCGTTTCAGAGAGGAGGCGGTGTGCAGCCGGTGTGTTTGGGGAACGCAGCTTCTCTTGTCTTTGAACAATCACACGTTGGATTACAGCTTTACAGCGCCTGAGACTGTGGGGCTGTGACCACTGAGCAGATCGCCGAGGTGACGCCGGTGATAAACTGCTCATGTGGGAACAGATCACAGAGGGAGGATCTCTGAGAACTGCCAGGCGCGGTCATTAGGACGCCATCAATTTAGCCGTCTCTTCCTAAAAGCAGTGATAATAGCGATGGGCAAACCAGTTCTTTTGGGTGTACCGAATCAGTAGAATCCTTTCAGTAAAAAAGATTCATTCGAAAGATTCATTCAAACAATTTGTTCAAAAGATTCATTCAAAACAGTTGTTCACGGCATCTGAGAGGAACAGTGACCTGTGAAATGAATGAATCATTTCAGTGATTCATAAGTCATTCATTACAGTTCCTTCACCCAAACGATTCATTCTTTTGAATGAATCTTTCACAAACAGGACTGACGCTAACTGATAAAGGGAGGAAGATGGCAGCGGCCAAGGTTGACTGTATCCAAAGCTGTGACAGCACACAAAGATGATTCCTGGAGTCGTTCTGTTTCTGTGTGACTCTAAAAGAGTGAGATTACGAACAAAAGTACAAGAACAGAACAGATCAGCAGCTCCTGGTAGCTGGGCTATGGTGTTAGCAGGCGTCGCTGCAGATTATTTTATGGTTCAATAATGTTAATAAAAACAGCGTACATGTGACGATAGCACTTGATTTTGAGTTGGAGCGTTTTGAGGGTTGTTTTTTCAATAAAATATTCCCGGAGAAAGTCGGGACGTGATGGAGAGTCGATTTCACGGCACTCTGCTGATTTATGTACGTGGCTGTTTTCATTTTCTCCCTTTGTATCTTTTGTTCTCAAATGTTTAACCGCTCAGCACCTCGGTCAACACCAGCTCTTTTCAAATGTGCCTCATAAATAAATCGGACTTGTTTTCTCTTGACACGCAGCTGAAATCACAACGTCCTTTGTCCTTTTTACACATTTCAGTCGCCCGCCATCGGAATATTGTTTTAATCGCACCCCGACATGTTTTCCAACCGAGCGGATGCCTGACGAGGCCCCCTCTAACTTCTAACATCACCACTGAGGCAGATAATTCAACACATCTCCAGACCGGTTTGTTCTGCACACACTTCAACCAGTTTTCACCGTATGAAAAGTCGTCCGTTGGGAATCGATCTGCGTTTGGAGGCTGAACCACCCTGGACTTCTTCACGTTGTGTGGAAACTGTTCAAGACGCGGCCAAAGTTGAGTGGTTGCACATTAAATTTGAAACGTTAAAACCATCGATTTCCTCACAGCAGCTCCAAGTCAGAGCCAGCTGATGGTGTGCAGCCCAGATGTTGTGTTTCCAAACACATTTTTCTTTTTTTTTTCCTCTTAAACTCGATGTCACTCCGATGAGCACTCGGGCTAATTCTATGTCTGGTTGTGGTCGAGTCTTTGTCAGGAAAAGACGGATTATTTCCATGTGACAGTTTCCTCTTTTTCTTCTTGTATGAGAGGAGGAGATGATGTAAACCTGGGAACCGTCCATTAACTTTGTCTGTATTCACATTTTCCTCTGTCGGTTTGAACATAAGAAGACGCTTTAATCAGAGGGCGTGAAGAAGAAAACAAATGTGAATCAGTATGTGATTTGTCACATATTACAGAATGGCCACTTTATAGCAAAGTATATCAAAAAAACACTTCCTGATCGGTCCATTAAGACTGGATAGTGGGGAAACAGCGCCATCTGCAGAGCAGGCCGCAACTAACCAGAGAAGTTTCTGTCAATTTACTGCAGGATTAGTAGAAGAATCATTTTTACAGTGGCACTAGAAACATTATTTTTTTTTAGAAACATTATTTTAGCTGCTGTGTGTATGGAAGCCCATTACTGCCGCTGTGACAACAAAAATAAACATCCTAAAACTCATTTTCATGACAAGGTGTGCTGTAATAATGACTTTGTATCTCACAGAAATGCGAAATCTTCTCAAAATAATGAATTATTTTTAATGTAATAATAATCCTCAATCTATGAAGTAACTCTCTGGAAACCAGAGGATTTTGGAAGAATATTGCTTTTGTAGAATAAGAAATAAGTATTTCTTTCTGTTTTTAGTCCATATATAGAAACACCATCATCAATTTTACATGCAACTTTCAAATTCCATGACTACAGTGAAAACAATGAAAGTCGCTATATTAAGAATGATTACGTGAACAAGCACTGGTCCCGAATCACTGTGTCACGTTGTAAAAGTGCCACTTCACCGTTCAAGAACCCTCCCACAGTTCATATTTCAAATTTAATTTTGTAAGCGTCTCTGTTTGAGAGCAGTGTTTTATCTGCAGCGTAACCCAGGAGAAAAGAGAAAAACTCTGGTTTTGTTTCGACAATATTTATTTGTATGTTTCCGAGAGTAACAGAGTTCAGGACAAATGAAGGTTTCAGAGAAGCTTGCACAGCGGTTTGCAGAATATATGAGCCACAACTGCACCATGTTTGGTGGAAATTCAGTGTCAGGGCTTTTATTTACTCTATCAAACAACGTCTTTTTCAAACATTTAAAAGATTCCAAGGCCTCATAGAATCATCTCTTTTTTCTTTTTCTTTTTTGGTTGAACAGAACTGTTGGACACCGTGACACAGGTCAGCATGCTGCCTCAGACGCACAAGTGGAACGACAGCGGGTCGGGCGCCGAGAAAAGAGGAACGCGAGGAATCATCGTCACTGCTACCAGAGCGCGAAAGCAGAAAGAGAGAGCGAGGAAAGAGGTTAATACAGGCGCGAGAAGCAGAGTAGAGCGTTTCAGAAAGACATGCTGAGGGACGACACACAGAGATACTTATAATACTCGAGCGGCGACAGTCTTCAAGCCGAAGAGAAGGACAGAGGATAGTGTCAAGCAGATCAAGCGCGGAGGGAGGACGACGGCAGCGAGGCAGGTTAGCATGCTAGCAGCACAGAGAAACGTCACGGGAGGCACACAGATCACATGTAAAGGCCAGAGCGACAGTACGCTAATCTACAGGCTAGGAAGTTATACACGGCGTCGGATGCTAAGGCTAATTACAGGAGATACACATACTGGATATAGATTTATATATAGATATATATATGTGGAAATAGATACATAGGACGACTGGACGTCAAACAAGCCGGACAGGCAAAGGCATCGCATGCACGTGCAGAGGAAGCAAGTCCAGCAGCAGCAACAGCAGCAGAGAGAAGATGGCGCCCCCGCCGTTCCTTCGTGGTCAAGCATGGCGTCTGTGTCACGGTGTCGGGAAATCAGACCCACAAACCGACTGAGGAATAAATAAACAATCGCCTTTTCATTTCCGACAGACCCTGAATTCACATTCAGACTTTAAGAGCGTAACGTCACATCGATCAGTGGACGGACATCGGACATCGCACGTTGTTCAGGTCATGTATGGATATACTCTAAAGTGCACAACCCTCCTCGCCGGAAGGGAAACTAGACAATACTGGTACAGGTATACTAAGGCGACACAGTCACAAACGCACAAACGTACACACTGCCACGTACGGTCACCTGCGCACGATAAAACAAAGTGCTTCCGAGTCAAAATGGCTTTTGCATATTCGTTTCAAATCTCGAGAGTCTCGCACCTCAAGGTGAAATCTGTCCATGTCTTTAAAGCCCGTCCCCGAAACACAAAGCTGGAAGAGTCACTCACACACACACACACACACACACACACACACACACACACACACACACACACACACACACAAACACACACAGCAAAAATAAAAAAAATCCTTCAGGACTAACAGGATGAAAATACAAGTGTTAGAGAAAATATTCATAACTTTACCTCACAAATAGTCTCTGGTTATACGTCTTATATACATGTATGTATACACAAAGATATGTACTTAGGACATCTTGAAATACTATTTACAATCAATGATCAAAAGTGATTGTACACTGACCGACCACGTGGAGCGAATTGTGCTTGTCTAACTTGTTCTAAAGAAAATGCTACCGAACCTCGTTCCGGTTCACGTTCCGCCGCTAACGAACCCGGCGGCAGCGGCACGTTCGGGCGCCAGCTGCCGCACGTCTGGTCTGATGACGTGGACGTGATTATCGATCGATACCTATACACTGGAACTCATATCTTCCTGTGACGTACCACAGGGGGCGTGGATTTGGACTCATATTGCTCGTGAACGACTGACGAAGGAGAATCTCAGCTGCCCCCCCCCGATGAGTTAGCGCGGTTACATCGGACTCAAATCTGACTACACACCGTTATCATCCACACATCCCTGGTGAGAGGTTCTTGAAATAAATCCCACCAGATTGTTGCCAAGTGCCTTCAAAGTGAATTGTCCAGCAGGGGGCGACGCCACTCATCACTGACAGAAGTCAGATTGACAATGAACTGAACGTCTCACTGGATTCATTACTCAGGACGTAGTAGACCCCAGCCCACCCCCGACTGCAAAAAAAACAAAACAATAAATGCTAATAAAGAAAAATGCCAAGGTCAAGGTTGTTGACAAAGTGAGGGCGGACATTTTATACAGTCTACGACTCACCGAGACAAAAAGAGGAAGCAGCGCATCGACGCCCGCCGAGCTTTTTTGGTTTCTACATCTTAGAACATGCAAATAACGTCTCTGATCTCGCCACATCACATGATCACAGTCGTCTTAAAGCGACACACCAAACTGTGGCGTGGTGGGCGGGGCCTGTGCAGCCGTGAGTTTGTCGCGCTGACCGGCGTCGGTGGAACGCTGGGGGGAGTCAAACTGTTGCTCCTCACCTGAAGACATGATTCTTATTTTTCTAGGATCCTCTGACACGTAAAGCACATTTAGATTTGACTCATCTGCCCGTAGCTGGACGAGCGTCTGGCGCCGTGACAATGTCACCACACACAGTCAGACGTCAGACATAAAAAGGCAGTTGATTAAGCTGAGGTAA
Organism: Aeoliscus strigatus; assembly: GCA_901007665.1. Lineage (NCBI taxonomy): Eukaryota > Metazoa > Chordata > Actinopteri > Syngnathiformes > Centriscidae > Aeoliscus > Aeoliscus strigatus. Next base: position 433 of record CAAKHB010005676.1, on the reverse strand, counting down.
GGTGAAGTGCTTTTTTGTTGTTGTTGTTTTTTTCACTGTTTGTTTTCAACCAGAAGTTCAAAAGTCACAACCGACCACAGCCACGTTTGGCACTTAAACAACAAACCCGGCAAATGAGAAATGATTGAAAAAGAAAGTTCCTCATCGACCTATTGCACGAGCATTTGATAAAGTACACAAAAAGTACATATAAAGTCACATCACTTGACACTAGTCTGGGACCTACGACGCTATCAGAGGCGCACAGAAGCACTTTTTTTTTTTTTTTAAACGGCGCTTTGGACCGAGTCGGTCCACAGCAAAGCTACAATACAGAACATATGGACACAGATCTTGTATACACCCTTAAATATGCCACTTTGGAGGAGAAGGAGAGAAAAGAAAACGTTTACCAGTACATTCACGACAAACGATTCATCCGTCAACGAGGGAG
>CAAKHB010005670.1:51601-70994 GCA_901007665.1 Aeoliscus strigatus | reverse complement strand
CGTCCGTGCATTTCTACACAGAGGCCAGACCTGCCTGGCGTGTTGTGTCGCAGCAGAGTTATTCTGCAATGTTGGACACAGAATAAAGAGCCCTAAACACTGTTTGCACCAGGCTTGGACAGCCAGGCAGCCATATACGTCACCAATTAACCTCCAAGTGTGAGGGGAGAGCAAAAAAGTACGACTGTTTCCAATCACACTCAGTCGTCCACGTCCTCACCTGCCTCTTTATCTTTAATCAGTTCTGCTTTGTAGCAGTTGTATAGGTATTCCCCATTAGTAGTCCACTGGAACAGACGCCTAATTTGCACCCAGATATTCGAATTTAAATGTGAAATACTTCCTTTCTTCCTTGCGTGTGCCCTTGGGACCATCAGCTGTTGATGATTTATCCCTATCTCACTCAGATAGCACGTTTACGTGTGTCCAAGCCCATAACCTTGATTCCTGCATGATGACACAAAAACTTTCTTTCCCAGTTTCCTGTCTACCACGTTGTTGCAGACATAGCAGTGGTGACCTAAAAGTGGTGACATCCGCTGGCCAAAGTCATAATAACCATCTGGTGGTGCGTTTAGTTCTTTAGCGCTCCAGAGATTGTTTGATTGCTTGCAGCGGTTTTTGAATAATAAAAAATACTAAAAAGACGGAGCTGCTTCTGCATTGAAGGGATGCGGACCCTTACGCCGTATTCTACACCATCATGAACCTTTAGACTTCTGTGTCTGTCTGGCTAGTTTCCTTTATTCACTTCAAAGTGAGCGGATCTTTTCAAACAAAAATCACCTTTTGAACGGTTCTAACTGTTGCACCCAGAGCTGGCAAAGTCAAGCGACTCAAATCGACCGATCGCAGTTCTTGACGTCTGTGGACGGAGGTGCACACATCGATGCGGACCCTACGCCGTTGGGTTCGCTGTCGATTCGGCACGCAAGCATAAATCAGGCTCGTGGTATGGAGAACAGATTTTAAAATGCATAAGAGAGGGACTGTTACATCCTTCCTGCTCATAGTCCATGTCATTACTGTTACGTAACAGGTTTGAGGTATTTGAGTTGCTGAATTCACAGCAAACAAAGTTGCTAATAACATACGTTCCACACATTACATGGTCTCAGGGCCTCTCTGCCACGACAGACTCGGGAAGTTTCCAGTTCCGGAAAGTTTCATTCAAGTGTGTTGTCTGTTCACCTCATGTTACATGGTGCTAGTGCACCAGTAACAGAAGCTGTAAAGAATATAAAACTGTTATTTTAACTGTTCCCACTGTTGCTTTGAATGTCTGTGATAACCAGAGCTGGACAGGAAGGAAGGACATCTACCTGTCCTGAGTGCTGAACTCATGCTTTGCTTTTCATAATAACTTAGGACTTCAACTTCACTGTGTTCGAAAGACAAATCCTCGTTGCTCAAGTGATGTTAGTTTCGGGAAGCGTAATGTGAAGGATTTTGCTTGGTGCCGCTTTGATACACGCTCCAGTCCAGAAGGTGGCAGTAATGCAGCTTTCCGTCAACATTTGTGGATACTTGTACATCTACTAATATATCTAATAATATAACAAGTTTCACTTATATTAATGTCTATTATTACAAACTGACCACTTTGATAAGTGACAGAGTTCTTGCACTTTACCCAACTCAACAAAAATCTAAAACACTTTGAGTGTGGTTCCTACCTTGTGCCTTTCACTCAATCATTTTCCTGAAGGGAAAACAACTAAATTCTGATCACATAACAAATTAAATGACAATCTGTCACACACTGATCAGCGGCGAGCTGCCGGTTGTTATTTCATCAACCAAAATCATATTTGGGCATGGATATCAATTAAATTTGGAATAGTAGTATTTGTTTCACAAAGACGATACTACTTTTTCTGGGTTTGATATTTCAAAGATGCTTTTCAGAAAAAAACAAGCTTTAATTGAAGAGGCGAATGGACCTCTGACATCTGATTACAGCAAGTGCTTTCAATTCAGCTTTATTCATCACTTATTACTATTTTCTCGATGACTGAGGAAAGGAGATCAGCTTCCAGAAGAAAACGGAAACCAAAATAAACCATGATCTATGGCAGCAGGACAGTCAGTCAGTATCTAGCTTTTTGACAGGAAAGCAGTAAATCACAATACTAGTCAGTGTAAGTACAGCAACTATGGCAGTCAATGGTGGTCTATGTGGAACATCATTCCACAATCTACAAACACACAATAACCAACAGATAAATCCTTCTGCCTTGTTTTCATCTGCATAATAAGATATTCATGGAGAGAGCCAAGAATGAATTATGATTCAATAATCGTAATATACAAATTTCATTTGCTAATTGGTAAATTTACTAACCAACTGCTGTTTCCATTTTGTGTGTTCAGATTCAGTGAATGAAAATGTTCCAGTCCTACTGCGGCCCAGACACCCACTGGAGGGTCGGTCAGAGGGAGGTCAAACAGGATGTGTGGGACTCTGCACCACATCGCTGGCCTCAGTTTGGAACCCCGTGGCGTAGGGGCACCTCCTATCGTTCCCGCTCACAGTGTCCGTACGGTGGAGCTTACCCCAGAGTACACCCCCCCAAAACATGGATGGTAGGTGAAACAGAACGTCACGCAGACACTGCCATGCTTCCGTGGCGCTATAATCAAAACCACAACAATTACAAGGCCGATCTACGTGTCAGTGGTTTGATCGTTTAGACGTTTATCGTATGCGACGCAGAAAAGAAAGTCATTGAAGAAAGTCTGCCAGCGCTCGTGGGGATTGTGGAAATAAAACATGGGATAAAACATGACGCAAGACATCTTAAGCTTCAGACTGACATGAAGAAATACGATGTGGTGGTGTCCAGACTGAAGTATATGCTGCACACTAAACCACACAAGGCACCACTGGCAAAAGTCCCAGGAGTCACAACTGCCAAACTTCCATAGATAAGGAATAGTCTTTCTGGAATAATGTTATATAGGCATATAAAATAAAATTTGGGAAATGATGAAACGTTTGTTTATATGTGATGAAATGGAGCCCATAAATGAGGGAGCACCCCTCCCACAGTAATACATCATGGAGGATCTGCCTCTGGTCGCCTCTGGTCCTGGAGGCATTGGTTGTATCAAAGGATGGATGAAACAGGACGATTATCAAGGAGTTGTGGGGTGAAGTGTAATCCTGAATTTAAAAAAAAAGCTTGTTAAACCATGGCTGACACGACCACTTATAATAATAATACCTCAGACAACAGAACAACATCATTGAAGGATGGAGGAGCAGGTCAATGGTCAAACGGAGGTTTTGTCCCTTCTGATGAGTGCCAATGATCCTGGGGTGTCATTTTCAGGAACAAAACTATATTGACAGCAATCTGATTCCACTGAATAGCTTAATTTGCATCTGACATTCAGTGCATTCTCATGTATGCAGCTGGAATTCCAGGGTGTCTGTCTGACTGTGACCTCAGTGGGCTCTAATTACCGAATTGTCAGGTTAAATAAATGTTGTCACATGTACTGTTACAGCTCCCACAAACACATCAGCTGCCATAAATGTGAAACACAAGAAGCTCGTAAACCCAGCGGGTCTCCTCCGGTGAACCGCCTGCTTGGTGTTTGTGAACAACATCAATGACTGGCTGTTGTCCATCCATCAAACTGACTGACACATTTGCATAAAAGCTCATTTGCAAAGTAGCTTATTCTCTCTCTCTCTCTCTCTCTTTCTATCGATTTTTTCATGAGGAAACCATGATTGTGTGTGCGTGCATATGTGTGTGTGTATGCAACCATGATTGCGACACATTTTCACTGTTGACACCATGTGACTCAACAATGAGCTTTTCTGTGGATTCATCAGTGTGTGTCAGACGACTAAAGCCCAAATGACGTGCCGACAGATCACAGCCCATTACTGTACACACTTCACTGTATGCACGCACTCTGTGGAGTTGTGTGCTCCTGCGTATGTGTAGCGTGTGTGCGCGCGCATTTCTGTTAGATTGCACATAGATTGCAGACCCCATCTGGGATTGAGAAAAAGAATCTATTGTCTTGCTTTGATGCAAAAGTGAGACAGAATTTGAAATGCCTGTTGTGAAAAGAACCAAATAACTCCCAGATTGGTTGTTGCAGGGGAGGATTTCCTGACTGAAGATATAAATCAGACTTTTAGAGGAGGAGGAATGGAAAACATCCCCATATTAGATGCTTGACTGATAGACTTCAAAGCATGGATGCAGTATGTTTTTCATGTCCATAGGAGCCTTTTCATGTGTTAAAGGGTGCTCTGGTGTGTGTGTGTGTGTGTGTGTACATGTGCATACGTACGTGTGGGTGTTTTGGAGCTGGGACCTGCCTCGTGGTGGATTGAGGAGAGGTTAGGTGAACGTGTGTCAAAAGAAAACCAAAATAACAGTTTCTGCAAGAATAATCACCGAGACAACAGCTCTAGTTAAGGATGCTGCTTGAAATGCATATATATGTATATTTAGTTCATATTGGACCAAATTCGCTCAGAAGAACCTCTGAGAATGAGAATTAGCATTCCAAACAATTCAATCTGACATTCTACAGAAGGATTCATTCAGCTGTACAATATCTCCATTGTCAAAATGTCCCAACTGACCAGCTCTATATTCCAACATGTAGCCTGTTCAGAAAAATGCTGCCAAGCACCATTCCACAAGTAAATGACCGATGCTGAAGACAACTCAAGGTTTGTGTGTTTTATATCCATGACGAAGCCTGTGAGTCACGGCCGGAAAAAAAAAATCCAGAAATTCAGTGTGTCCGCTGGGAGATGAATGGGGCAAACATTTCTGCTAATTCAGCCTGCACGCTTGCACCAATGTGTCCATCAAAGAAGAACGCAAAGGATTATTCACTTGCACAAAGGAGGGAAACAAATAACATGATATGTAAGGGCGAACAAAAAAGAAGAAGAAGAAACAACCAATGACAATAGAAACTGGCTTCTTGTGAAAAGAATAAAGAAAACTGGAAGCAGCGCAGACATGGGAAAGTATAAAGAGTTAAAACACAGATTGGTGTGTAGAAGGAGAAAAAAAGAAATGAGCAGGAATGTGTGTGACAGCTCAGAACGAGGCTGCAGGGACGCTGGCCGGCCGGCCGAAGCATGGGAGAGCCGTGGTGATTGGTTTGGACCACCCATCTGGACTGGCTGAGGGCCGAGACTGGCTGGGCTGCTCTTTGCCTGCCAGACTGCATGAATGGAGGGATAGAAAGGGACAGAAGTCCTGTGTAGGTATTCAAATAGGTGGAAGAATGTGCTGGAGACATTATAGATGGGAATGAAAAACACACATGGTGTCGGCAGCAACAATTGGGGTTTGTTCCATACAAGGTGGACGAGTTCAGCTCCTGTTCCCCAACAACAACAACAACATCTACATACCCAGTGATGGGGAGGAACTAGTGACATGTAACTACATTACTGGATTTAATTACAAGATAAATATAGCCGTTATCAGTTCCGTGACTGGAGACAATTGCGTAATTACATTACAGTTACTGACGGAAACTACTACTGACGGAGTTTCAGTTACATTTGAACAATTTGCAAAATCTGTGATGTAAATTCTTTTGGAGGCTATTTAGTATGTGAATGAATGACAGTGATGGCACGTGATGAGTTTGTGAGAATTCTGACACATCTCAACATTTACAAAAATCATATTTAATTGGTTATATTACTTCTATTTTTTATCTGAATTATTCGTTATGGGGCAGAATTATGATTTCTATTTGCTTTCCACGGGCCATACGAGGCCACACATCATGACAGAGTTTCAGTGTGCACTTCTGTTTTGGGTTTGCAGAGTAAGTGCTCATTTCTTTAGCTTGAGTCAGTTTGTCAATTTACGCTCCAACACTCACCTCTGGTCCTAATCTTTGGGAAAGAAAGGAGCGGCTGTGAGCCTCTATAGGGCAGATGGTCCACTACAGTCGACCATCTTGTGTCTCCAATCACTCCAATTTATCTGTGCAGCTGATCACCCAGGAGAGAGAGAGCTTATCTCTCACGCTATTGCTTATATCCTCTCTAATGGTTCAAATATTATCCAGGCTAGCTGGATAGTACCTGTATATCATCCCGTTAAATCTTATCTAACAGTTTAGGGATTACTATTATCATCATTTTTTTGTAGACAGACATTTTTTTTTCTCCTTGCTTTTATTAGGTCTAATGTGCATCTTGTACACTAAATTAAATTATCTAATTAAATGAACCCTTAAACTAAAATTGTGTACAGTACAGTGTGAACGGTACAACCGTCCTCCTGTTCTTTAACCCCACACTGACCATATGTAACGCACCATAATTAGCCAACGTTTTTAACCTTCTGGCATCGATCCGTTGATGTGAATACACTCCTTGTGCGTAATGCAGATGACGAGGAAATTGCTAAATCTGTACTTCAACCCCTGAATGCACCTCATGGCAAGTGTGCGCTAATGCACTTTCAGATCTTCTTTTGGGATCGACTGAAGCACTTTTTAAAATGACAAAGTGAATTATTTTTTTGACGATAAAATACGATTGTACTTCCAGGAGTCCTTCCAACAACCGTTGGGGATAAGAAAGGGTTATCGGAGACACTAATAGGATTAGACAGACTCACCCTGAAAATTCTTCATGTTTCAATTCTTTAGTGTTTAACATTTTAACACGCTGTAACAGTTTGTACAGCACACACGCACCACCACCACCACCTGCAACAACCCTCCAGTTAACCCCTGACCTTTTCCTCCAATGGTCATTTCTTTCAACAGCAGCAGCTCAAGCCATCAGACTGTCCCCATAATTGACACACAGAACAAAAACACTGCTGGATGAAACATATCATAATCCCTTAAGGAGGGGTGAGGCTATGTGTGTGTGTGTGTGTGTGTGGGGGGGGGGGTGCTTTGGGTCCAAGGCCACCATGATAGCTATTCACACTGTCCAGAGACATGCAGAGACCTCCAGGAAAGATATTGTTGTGAGGTGTTGGTATGAGACTTGGTATGACACCCCAGGGAAGAGAGGTGATTAGTAACAAGGGGATTGATGATGAACATGCATACATGTGCCAGCAGACGCACCCACATCGTCACAGTCACTTCATCAGATAACATCTTAGTTCAGGATATCACTTTAGGTTTGGTTGCAAAGATTATACTCTTTCTCTGGCAGCACCTTCTTTGTCCTTCTGTCATTTTGTCTCTTTATCTTTCTTTCTGAGCTGCAGCCAGTGGAGGAACTAGATTGTGATCTGACCCAGCTCATGGATAATGCAACTTGTAACTTTTGTCAGGTTTAGATTGGAGAGCTGATTATTGACTTGTGTCTTTACTAGTGAGCTGGAGTGAACTGACGTGCTTGGGAGCCGCAGTTATAACACAACTGTTATATGATCAGATATACGTGTGCTTCATATAAAGATAAAAAGACAGATTTCACATAGGAAAACAGAGCAAGTGATGGGTTTTATGCGGACAGGATCAAGCAGTAAAGTGATCACTGATATGGTAAAAGGCCATTGTTCTCAGTGACGGAGGAGACAATGATTGTTGGTAATTATGGGGGCATCATTGGTCGCTGTACTTTCTACTCCTTCCCTTATCTCCCCCCAACTCTTTACATTTAAGTGTTCCTTCCCCTCGACCCCCACCATCCCAGATGTCATCAGATAGGGTCTGGGCCCTGTGTTCTTCCTTGCAGGTATTTCTTTCTCTTTTACATATGGATGGAAATGACTTAAATAACTTCTACTGAATAATATATATATAATACATTATACATTTTTCAATAAATAGAATTTATTTTGTGCTCAAAACAAACAAAAACATGGACATTGACTTGTAATGCTGGTGTCCACTGGTGTAACTGCTTGTCTTTTTGAATAGACAAATAGTTATATGCCAGCATTGCAGTGGAACTTATCAAAAAGTCAGTAAGAAGGTTTGATCATATATGTCAAACATTTTAAATCCTTCTCACATCAAATTCTTTTAGGATGGGATTTGCAACAATCATGCCGTTGCCCTGGTTCACCTTCCTGGAACCCTGCTGTGATGCCACCAAAGTCAAATGCAGCCATCTAACGCCGCCATACATCCAACCATGGGCATCAGCGGGGCCCCTGCATACCCCATAGCCTTGATAAGATTAATGCAATGGATGGAGCAGGTGTCTGCAAAAAATTCCATTCCTATTTAAACCTCCAGGACCATACCGGCAACCTAATCCTATTAGGCCTAATTGAGTGAAGTCGACAGTCTTTTTCAGTTAAACTATGTTCACACACTAACAGGATTTAAAAAGGGGGCAAAAAGGTACAGCGTGTAGAGAGTAGTAGTGTTAGTGTGTGGCTGGGGAAGTGGACAGTGATCACTGATTGAGTAAGCAGGGACTGTGTGTTGGGACCAGCAGGGGCTGCCTGCTGGGTTTTGGGGGTGGGGGCGTCTGTGTTTAAAGAAAGAGATGAGAGAAATGGGCTGGAGGTCTCCCCGGAGGCTAGATAAGCTCAGAGGGGGGAACAAGGCTGGCATAATTGGTATTCATGGAACCCCTGGTGTGTTTGTGTGTATGTATATGATCTGTGGGTAATGAACTGTGTGATGTCCAGTGAAATAAAAAGACATTTTAGGAACTGGAATGAAAGACCTTGAGTGATGGAGCCTTTCCTGTTTTCTAGGAACACAATCACGCTGAGTCACAACAGTAATGGACGAAAATGTCAGCAAATGGAAACAATTATGTGATTTGAAAGCATTCGTGAAGTTGATATTTAACTGGAAATATTCACCCTAATACCTGGAAAAATCCAGTAAAATGCAAATAATGCTAGTGCATTTTTCCTGAGATAAGATGTCATCTTTAAACATTAACCTGAACTTTGAAAGGGATATTAACTGGTTCTGCTTTCAGAGCTTTCAGAGCTTTATCAATCATTTCCTTCAAAAACTTCCTTGTGTGAAGACAACCGAAAGATATAATCAACAGTGATACGTCCTGGAGCCAAAAAACTGTAGGAAGCACTGGCTCAAAGAATCCACAATCTTGTTCCCTCAAAGAATCTTGTTTTTGGCTTGTGACCGTTACATGATGTTATCAAGGCTTTTTGTAAGCGCGTCTCCTGCTTTGTTCTCCACTGACAGACAAGATGAGCAGCTGTGATAGGCAAAGGCTTCACACACACCGAATTAAGGAGGTCAGATGTTTAGCCAGTGGCGTCAGTGACACAGACATGGCCCAAGGACCTAACCTTTCAGGGCTGCCCACGGCCAGAGGTGCTACATGGGACCTTTGAAGAAAAAACTTCCAAAAGGGTCTGAGGGACAAAAGGAAGGGCTTTCAGAGATCTAACATGTCCTTCCTTCTTGAAGGACAAACAGGCCACAAAGGGACTCTAACTTGCCTTGAATGATCCTGACTGAGGGTCAGACTCAGTATGAAAACCAGGGACAAACATCACAACTGTCTTTCCTTCTTGTCGTGTGATGGAAAATCAAAATTTTCACTGTTTCTTATGAGACTGTTTTATGGGGACCGAATGAGAACAATGAGGTTTTACGAGGACCTTTGGATAAAGGAACATTCTGTCAGTGATATGCTGAGGACCCACACATACAGATTTCCGATCACATGAAGGCGATGTTCATAAAATAAGAGTTATTTATTGTCACGCATGTTGACTCACAGCTCCGGCTGAGGCGTTGGGGAGGGATGACGTCAGGTGTGATACATCAGTGGTTTCAGCTCTGTTGGTCTCGTACGTTTTTTGTTTTTTTTTCTTCCCAGAAATAACAGTGAGACATTTCCAGCCATGACACACCATGTAAAACTTGTCAGAGAGGGGGTGGAGGACAGCACACAGGAAAATATCAGGGGGTGCTGCAACAAAACCCTCCACATTTATGATTCTGATCATTGTAATTGTAAATTCCGAGACAGACAGTTCAACCAATAATAAAATGTCTGGTCTAGTAACTATGTTAAAAAGTGATCAGCTTGATAAAGTGGACATTTCCTAAAGTGATTACACTATTCAGTCTTTGATAATAATCACATACAATTTCCAGCAGTCTTTTGACATCTCATGTAAATGTGTAAAAGACACCAAACTATATTAAAGAGGCAAACATAAACCTGAATTAATGCCTTATTACTGCCTTGTTGCATAACCTGCGTCTGTTCTGGGTCCGTTCTGTAAGTGTGGTTATTTTGTGAGGCCGAGGTAGTTTTGTGACTCAGAGTCCAGTTTGGAAGAAATACATTTCCAGTTGCCTGTTTCAGCTGGTTCAGCGTGTGAAAAATATTTAAGTGTTGACGCTTTTTTAGCAGTTAAAGCCCATATCTGTGCTTTTCTTCCACAATGTAATGCTTTTTTCATACAAGAATTTATGTCACGATGCTGGGATGCAGGACAAAGTCCATTTAATGTCTGGTCCGACTGTGTGCTTCTCCGGTGGAGAACATCTGCTGTTCTTGCACCCATTTGAGAGTTTAAAAAGGACTGAGATGTGTATATGGAGGCTGTTGATGATACAATAGTGTCATGAAAACATGTGTCTGATTTTACAGAGAAACTGGGACTGAAACTTAACGTGAGAGGACCTTTTCTGTCCTCAATTCACCCACCATCATCATACACATTCAAGGAGTAGGAGTGAGTCAGAGAGAGAGAGAGAGAGATTTTCTGGTGATGGAGACTGAACGATGAAAATCTGTTGAGAAAGGAGGGAGGGGAGCAAAGAGATACAATGAGGAGTGAAAAAAAAAATCAAAGAATTTGAATAATTGGCATAATTCAAGGTGGCTGGGCACAGTCAGGGGGAGTGTCAGCGTTAGGAGAATCTTTTGCCATCCTCAAAGAGACGAGTCTGCACAATTAGCCACCTGAACCCTGACCCCGCTCAGAATAATTAATGAATAACAGAGGGGATAAAGACAAAAGGCGCAAAAGCGGTTTGGTTGAGCGGCGAGTGAGGGTAATACATCAAAGAATGCTGTTAATTGGCCCTGCGGCTTTCATTCTTTGCCCTATTTCTTTCAATTCATTGACTCAAAATAATGGGTTCAGGTTCATTATCAACAGGTCATAAGCCCTGGGAGTGGCAAAATTCAACAGGAGAGTCAGGGGTGTGTGCATGCTTGCCAGCGCATGTGGACAGAAATGTGTGTGTTGCTTTCGCGTGGCACCCGGGAAAACTAAGACTTGTATTCCTGCACTGAGAAGAGAGCAACAGGCTGCTTTTTTAATTTTTTTTTTTTTTTTTTTTTGTGCAAGAGTGTCTCTTTGTGAAAGCGTCATCACGATGCTGGAATATAACTGGTATGGACAGGTAAGTGAAACGGACACACCTACTCCTACGATGGCTGTAAGTGGCCGCTGATGTACTTGGAGGGGTATTTCAAGGCCAATGAATAAACTAGCTTACAGACAAAACATGGCACTAAAAACGTGTAGCATGAAATGCGTCTTTTCTTTTCTTTTTTTTTTTTTAAATTGTCTCTTAGATGTCAAAAGACATTTTCATTACTCTTAATCCAATTTTGAAAATGCACATCATGTGCCTCTGTATGCTTTTGATACAAAGTGTCCTTGTTTCACATCATTGTGGGGAGACGGGGACAGTCAGGTCAGATTTAGTCAGGAATAAAGCCAAATTTAAATGGATTGTGAAATGACAATTCAGCAGACATAGAAATGCAGTATGATTAGAAACATACATAGAGGCAAAGAGAGCATGTCCTCACTCTCTGCATTTTACACGTACTGTATATAGCAATTAATGATGTATTTAAGAAACAGAAGAACGAAACGTTCACTAGAATAACTGCTGGCTGCTCTTTGCATCGCTGTAATTCCATCACCTGACATGAAAACAGACCCTCCTTGGTGGAGGGAACAGTTTAATCGATTCATGGAAGTCATCACCTTTTAAGAAACGTAGATTCTGTGAAGTAGAAAAGGGAGCAGTATTTTCAGGTAGTGAAAATTAATTATGAGTGTGTACTTTGGTCAAATGCGTGTATCTATGTAGTAATGACGTACAATCATGGGCAACCGCCTTGTGTGAGTGTGTGGAAGTAAACGTCTGTTTTCTTCCGTTTCTTTCTTTTTATCTGTCAGTTGCCCGCATGCATCTGTAACTTGGTGTTCACTGTCAAAAGCTCCATGTGTCTATAGGAAACTGAGGGTGGACGTCGAACTCAACTCCTCTGTCTGCCGACGACACCTGATTTTAGCCGGCAGTGCCTCTGTGACTGTCCCACATGCTGATATATTTTAGCCATCCACACGGCTGTCTAGAGTTTGTTTTCTTTTTTCTCATCCTCCTACTAGCTCTTTTAATTGCCATACGCAAGATTTCCCATACCTGGGTGAGCCATGTCAAGCAATTAATACCCTGAAATACGCCTTTTAAGTGAGTCTTTTGGTCTGTGAGGCTCCCCATTGTGATGAAAAGACTAGTGTCGTCTCACGTTAGCCTCGCACAGGTGCCTTCTCTGCCTGAACATCAGATCATTACTGTAACCAGAGTTGGAGAAAGAGGCGGAGAAAGGCTGATAAAGAAAGACAGAGTCAGTCGAGGCTAGAGATGAGATGTGTGTTGAGATGAAACGAATGGGAGAAAAGTGGCGACTGAAGGTATCATGGTGTTTTAAAATGATTAATGACAGAGAACGTGTTTGAGAATGCATTGACATCAAACCTCTGGTGGTTTCATGTGTTTGGCCAAAACACTGAAGTAAGTTACTGAGTCTTTGAAGATGTATCACTCTGGAGGCACTTAGGGAAATGAACACAGGTTGAGGTCATCCAAAAAGTTCACACCGTGAGGCGACAGGGATGAACACAAACACACACGCTAAACAGCTGTTTTCAAAGATTAGTACATGTATATATAAAAAAACAGCGTTACGTTTACGCGAAAAACAACAACCAACAATATTCAGAAAGCTATTATTATTTTCAAATCAGCTAAATTAGAGATTGCACTTCCATTAAAGGTTACACTGATGATTGGAATGTTGATGTACACGAGTGCAAATAATTGAGTAAACTAACAAATTACACGCAGGAGGAGGAAGTCTGTCAGTTTAAAGACAGGACTTTTTTAAAAAAAATTCAACATTTTCATTTTACTTTCTAGCAAAAGAAACATCATTTTCAGTGTTTCACATCCAAAAGCTACCAAGTGAAATGAATGATTTCAAAAATATATATATTACAGTCGCTTCTCGTCAGCTTTGCTGCTTTCGAACTTTGAGGTACAAGATTTCTACCATGCAAGCTTTTCCTGGGTTCAAATACTGACAAACTTAACTGTAAAAATGAAATAAGTCTTTTTATTCATGGTTGAGAGTATAAAATGTGTCATACACTAGTGAAGTATCCACCCTCACTATGGCTGATTTCTATATATATATGTATTGAAGGACCAATGTCTGTTGACATGCAGTCAAATAAAATAAAATGTAGGGTGTGCTTCAGAAAACGGTCACTCAGTTTGTATTTCATGGTGGGACACATGCACAGGCAACAGCACGCTTTCATCATTCCACATATTTGCTCTGTGCATCCCCTTGCACAGTTTTCAGTGTGTGATGAAAATGTGTGAAGAATTCAGTGTCGTGGCATCATTAACTACATCACGAACAAAAAGTAGCATAGTTATTTTTTTCATCACGAAATCCGTCTGTGATCGATTCATTCTAATCGAACGTCACAAAGTTCATTCACCATAAAACGACACAGCTGCTGTGGGAATATCCAGATAGAATTGATGTCCAGAACTGGCTTCTTTCACCTAAACCTCTCTATGGGTGAACCATTCATTATCGTGGCGTAACAGCAACGTTACAACAGCGAGTCTCAATAAACTGGTCCTCAGAAAGTGGCTATGTCTTAATTAAATGTCTTAATCCTCAAGTCAGCCAAACAAGACAAATATTTACATCCAATAAACTATAGGCATCAAAGCAACAGAACTTTTCTTTCGAGCAAAAACAGACAACAAGCAAATAATCAGAAACATACAAACATTGCAAATCTGTGCCAGGACCTCTAACTGCTGTTAAATAAACTTGTATTGTTAGAATCAACTCAAAAGCCACCATATAAATGCACAGTATATAATCGTAGATATGTCTCAAAGGTCAAACACATATGCGAGCCGTGATTAGAACCAGATATTCAAGTTAAACTCCAAGTTCCTCTCGCTCCGTGTGTGGAGCTGGAAGAGCGTCCGGTTGTAGAAACTTAATATGAAAGTGTAGTTGGAGATTACACAACTGGCGTGCAACAGACAGGGCACATGGCAGTCTACGACGGAAGAGTTGGCAGTGACTGAGACTAAATGATGGAGGGAATTAACTCGACTCAGGCACAGCTACTTAGTCAATTCTAGACTGGCAATTAAATGCCAGAGGGCAGCTGTCAGAGTTGACTGACCTAAACCAGAAGAGCACGTGTCATACACAGATGTACAGCTGAAATATTTTGGGGAAAAGATATGAAAGTTAATCATACATAAGTATGATTCCTGTGAAATGAATACAAAGGAACCAATATGGTGCAAGTTTGAAATTGTAGAAATTTTCGGTACAAAAATGGTACAAACCGTTATTCAATTATGTTAAATTGCATGGGTTAGAGTGTCATATTTAAATAGGAATCTCAGTTTTTGCCTCACACATTCACTTCAGCTCATGAAATAGATGCATGATCCAGCTATATTAAAATATCAGCTTATATCATGTGAAGTAATCTGGATTTAACAGGTAATACAGTGTGCGAGTGCCAAATGCTGAGGCGTACAAAAACTGACCAAAGTGTAACAGAAAAACACAGAAAAGGATCGATGCTTTGTCATCTAAACGCCGACCACCCGGCTGGTTGTTTCTTGTGAGAGGGGCGTTCAGCTTCGAAGAAGAATTGGAAAACCTAACCGAACCCTGAAGACCTGCCAACCTAGAACTGGGACTTTGACAGTGTATCAGGGTGAAACATACCGACTTCTCAGGATACGAGAGAATCTAGGTCAGCAGAGAAAGTAGACACACCTGCATGTGACATGACTGTGAGATCTTCCGGCTGTCTGGCTTTTACCTCTCACTCCCTTCACTTTCAATTTTCGGTCTTCCTTTCTTGCATGGCTGGGAAGAGGAGCACCAACACTACCCGTCCAAAGAGTACAAAGATAGCTATCAGAGCAAACAAGCAGCCCTTTGTCCCAAGCACCAAGCATAAAATATTAGTTCGGTTAAGGTCAAAGTTGATCTAATTTTCTGCTTAGTTCACATTAAACAGCTATTGCATTATTTAATTTCCCACAATCAAGTTAAAAGAGGGGTGTGTGGGGGGAGGGGTAATCAATATATGATCACCAAAGTCTTTTGAACAGTGCTTTGCAAATTCAGTTAGAGTATCCTCTTTTTGATGCCATGTTAAGCTTCAAAGGTTGGAGAAGCTGCAATGAAATAACTGATCATAACCTTCATTTTTTTTCAGTTTCCATAATCCAATAATGTATTGTGGTGAAACTTAATCTAATACATCATCGCATGTGAATAATATGCACTGGAAAAGATGCTCGCTAAAGGAAATGGTTCGTAACACCGTGGTAGTTAAATGCAAATGCTCTAGAAAATGTACAGGGAACAAATACAACAGACATTCCATTTTTAAGAACGGAATCATTTGCGGCACTATATGTTCACAGATGGAACAGTGAGTCATAACTTTTGAACAATGGATATAATTGTTTATCAATAATGCCTAGATGGTATGGAATTATGTACTTAATTGAACTTTGTCGCCAAATCTCTACAGCAGAGAGAAGCAATACCCTCGGTCATACGAAGACGGTTTAAAAAGGAGGACAAGCTAAAATGATTGTATTTTAGTTTGCAAAAGTGTTCTGTGGACCTAAAAGCCATTAGCTGCTCTTGTTGTTAGCCGTGCTAATGCCAACATTGGCCAACCGACGGTGTGAACGAACACGTCCCCATTTCGCCTGAAACCAAAATTATGAATGTGGTGACAAAGCAGGTGCTCTGCAATACTTGCTGGCTCACAGTTATTTTATAGCAGGGGTGTCCAAACCGGTCCCCGAGGGACGCCTATCCTGCAGGTTTTCCATGTCACCCTGCTCCTGTCTCACCTGAATCAGTCTCTGACGTTCTGCAGAGGCCCGACAACGAGCTGCTGATTTGAGTCAGGTGTGTAGGAGCAGGGTGACATTGAAAAACCTGCAGGATCAGCGGCCCGCGAGGACCGGTTTGGACACCCCTGTTTTACCTATTTAACTATTATAGGGATAGAGCTATCTGCTGGAGCACCGAAGAGCAGCTAAGATAGTTTCGCCGCTCAGCATAAACACATTTATGTTAAGTCATTACAGTAGGGGTGAGGACAACAGTTCCTCAGGTCCAGTTCCGGTACATTAGTAAGAGGTCGTCCTCTTTATGCCTTTCCTGGCATCATGAAATAGTCATATCATAAGCCTGTTGTCTGAGTCTGAAACATTACAATGTTCATTTTGATGCTAGAGACTAATAAATATAGGATATTTGAATCAGACTGATTGCATCTCTAAATCTGTTCCTCCCTTGGACGATCTGCAGAATGAAAATGGCAGGAACGAACGAGTGGCGAGACGCCTACTGAGACAGCCCCGACAGTCTGATTTGACCTGAATGATGTTGTTGTTTGAGCGGTTAGTAATTGTTCACAATCCAACTGCTGCCAATTATTCCCCTGTCAGAGGCCGATGCCATCTGTCCTTTTCATTTATATTATCAGAGGGACACGCCATTGTACCGTCACGTGCAAGAAGAGGTGTCTTATTGACCAGTCACATCTAAGTGGGTCAACAAATGGGAAGCAAAAGAAGTTTGACCGTATATATGATAAGAGGCAGCAAGTCGCAGTTTGATAACCTGTGTGTTATATTTAACAAGTCTGAAGACAATGGGTTTATTCAATGAGCCCTTTAAAAAGGGCAATTTCATCCATTTAGTTGTTTGCCAGGACTTTTAGTGCATGAAATATTAGTTTACCCTGTTTAGATTTAGAGTCTGTACATGACTGATCTAGACAGAACATTGCAGGAAATATTTAAAGCACAAACTGTTCAGACGCAGTGTGTCCTTGTACAATAATGATCAGTGAAATGAGCAGAATTCAAAGGTTGATTATATGAAACAGGAAAAAATATTTTTGGTTGTCAAACCCTGCAGAAACATAATAAAAAACTGCATTTGACACGTGTTGTTATGGAGGACATTTTGTTACAATCGTATCGTATCGTTACAATGTGACATTATCCACGCACAAGGGCATACGTACTTAAAGACACATACTCTGTACATACAGTATATAAAGTATGTGCATGCATAGTTTGGTTTCTCAGCACTTCGGGATGGCCTCTGGCTTACTGCGATACGACTGCTCTGCAATCAATCAAGTGCATAATTTTAATAAGACCTCTTCGTCATAGCTGAAGCCCACCAGGGCTTCTTTTGACTGTCAGCCAGAGTGAGAGATTAAGGTTGTCTACAGTACAACTTTCTGACATCATTTGGAGAAGAAACCGGTCCTAGCTCAGTGAACAGTGAGGGTCAGGGATGAGGTGGCGCTTTCAAGACCGCAACGGCTGCAAAGCTCTTTTACTCGCAAATTGTGTGCTTTGTCATGGTGCGCAGTTTTGCATCTAGAACTCCAACGTTGCTTGTTGCTATAAGACAAAATACATATTTTATCTGACCAAAAAGACCTTCGTCAGGCCAATTTCATCCTGACCTGAACAATACGACCACGTCCACTCCAGAGTATCTAGAACATGTTCAGTGTTAACTAACAAGCACTCATTTCATGCTGGACAGTTTACCACCCCCCATTGAAGAGGATATGCTAAAAAAGCTGTTTATTAGTGATCAGCAACTAAAATATGCACGGGGAGAAGTATAATACCATTGAAATTGAATTTGGCGTTGGACAGTCAGGGTCAGAGCATTGCGTGCAAGTACACTAAATGACATTATTCTGTGAACATACCAGCAGACACACTAAGTTTGGCAGAAGCACCAGCTAATCTGACTCCCACAGCATCCAACAGGACATATTAAAGTGGGCAAAACTTTGCATGTGCGTGTGTGTGTGTGTGCATGTTTGTGTGTGTCTGCACACTAATGTACAGTCTCTCAGGTGTTCTTTTGCACAGACGCCTTTTGATTCCTCACAGAGAATGATGTGTTCTAACTGATTTAACGGCAGAAATTGTGTTACTGCATTTCAGCTAATTGCATGTCCTCTGCACTGATGGAGGACAGGCATGCATCCACCTCCTTCGGGTTCCCGTCCCCGTTTTGTTCAGCTATTCCTTTTTCCTGCCAGTGTGCGGTATGTGATTGAGTACATAAATATGTAATAAAGTACAAATCATGTAGAATTTGTCTACACAACTTTCGTTTCTATTTCTTTCTTAAAGAAAATGGATGAAATTACACTAATGAATAACATGTTTAAAAGATATGTTGCCATGCAAACACTTATTCTGTTTGTTATATTCAGCACTAAAATCAGCTTTGGGAGTAGGTAGGGAGTAGGTCTAGGCCATTTTAAGGCAAAGCAAAACAAACAAACAAATAAATACACCATACAGGTGTATTTTATGTCACTTTTTCAGGTCCCAAACCTTTACACTTGAAGTAGTATTTAGAATACAACATTTGACACACTAAAAACTCATCTTTTTAGCATTGACCATACCCTTGTGACTAATAATTTCCACTCAGATGTCATGTGACGGCTGACGTCACTGATTGAGTGATAAGTTAAAGTAATAAGAGCTGACATTTGTTCTGGCGTTTTCAGTACAATGGATGTGATGCTACTATGATGTCAAGTTAAAACGAATTACAAAATTAGAATAATTGAGTTTTTACCCCAATTAGCGTCACATACTAAAGAATTGGCTCCACCATTGTATGCAGATGATGACAGGACGCTTTTTTCAGGTTTCTGAAGACAACCACTTTTCAAAACTGAATTGATGGATCATGCACATACTGCATATGGATTAGTATTTACACAGTTTGTCTTTGTTTTGACTGATGGATGCCGATTGGTGGAAATGTCAAAACGATGTATTTGCTTCTAATACTAATTCAAATTATTTTTTGACTCCACCATCAAGGCAAACCATTTCCCTAAAGTCAATATTTTCATCGTACACACACACACACACACACACACACACACACACACACACACACACACACACACACACACACACACACAATTTCACATGTAATCCAGTTAAAATGGCTATAATATTTAATTCATATGAAAATCATTAAAAGTGCAGTGGTGCCATGTCCATTATG
>CAAKHB010005670.1:35827-51098 GCA_901007665.1 Aeoliscus strigatus | reverse complement strand
GAATAACAAAGGTTAGCACTTGTGGCTTCTGCCCCACAACGAGACAAAAATGGCCAGCCAGGAATTTGGGTAGATAATAGGTTGACACAACAAGCATCAAACACGTCGATGGATATACAGGAGGGTGTACGTGCTGTGAACCAATGGGAACACCAGAGTTGTCGTATGATGTCAAAAATGTAGACACATATATAAATGGGATCCACCCATCCAGGCTGTTACGCGTTCAACAGATTACTATTCTCCATTACGATGACTCTTTAAATACACGTACATATATATGTATAATCTATTTCATTGAACGGAATCATTGTGATTTGATTTGGTTGATTGCATTTAGCTCTGATGAGTTAAGGAAATTACTGTCCGCAATGATCCCTGAATAGGCAGCTGGTATCGAAGTCCTGTGCTCAGAAGAGAGAACGAGTGAGAGCAAACCCTGCTCACTACGTGCCCATCTATCGGAAATGGGCAGATTGTTTGACCTCCGGGGGGTTTTTCTCCCTTCATTTGATTATCAAATGTAGTTTTTTCCAAAATCAGAATTTTCCTTCCTTTCTGCAGCAAGGAGGAGGAGGTCTGGGTGCCATCACGTTCCACTGGCGGTTCCATTTTCTCTAATAATGAACTATAGATGAGTGGAGATATATACAGATATATTTTCATGAATGCAGCATAATTAGGATAAAAAAATAACAGGTGGAACATTGATTGGGTTAACATAGATGTCTCAAGTAAATAAATTTGCTCAAGGGGGGTGTTGGAGGGGGGTTGGTTTGATTTGGGCAGGCTCCACTTTTTATATTCAATAAGATCTTGAACTCCGATTAGACTAATCTGCAAATGTTTGAGAAGATGAAAATACCCTCTGACTAACGAGGACTGAATGAGACCCCTGTCAGTTTGACTTCGTCCTGAGATGACCTTTGCTGGGGCCTGACAGTGACTGGGAACGTGAGAACAATTTGTGTGTGTGTGTGTGTGTGTGTGTGTGCAGTGCAGTGCAGTGTAGTTGCACACAGATTGTTGAAGCAGTAGTGTGATAGCTAAAAGGTCCTCCAAGGGAAGCGGGTGTCATGGAGATAACCTGGGAGAATGTGCTGAGCTGGTGCTGGATGTTCTGCAGGAAGGAAAGTGTGGTGAGCTACGAGAAGGAGCACATAGTCTGTCAACGAATACACCCCCGCAGCCAACAGCCGTTCTGCCTGTGTCAGGTCTTTCCCTGAACCAGAACTCACACAAGCACTCACACACAGAGGAAATGGCCAGTGTGGCTCTGAAATAAGCTGATGTGTCATGCTTTCCTTTCCTTTCTGAGATTTCTGCAAAGCTCAGGAAGAAGGCCGCGGGCCCATCTCTTTTCTCTTCCTCTTCTTCTGCCCCTGTCTCTGGCTTCTGCCGTGAGAGACACAGCTCGCACTGTGACAGAGCTTGTTTATTCTGTGAGGGTCCGCAGCTCCTGTGGCTGTCGCTCTGGGAGCCATGAGCCGATGTTGTGTGGTCAAAGTGATCACCTTGACCGAGATCCAACTTCTGCAGGTAGGGGGAGCAACTGGCATCGTGCAAGATCTCAGACTTAGTGAAGAATGTGTGCGTGCATTTATTTGTATGCGTTTGCTTGTGTTTGCATGCAAGAGAAATTGTCTATGCTCTGAAACAAAAAAAGGCATGAACCTTCAACCGGAATAACTGAATAAGGGCCGTGGAATGTCAATCTGCTATGCCAGTCGTCCACTCCTCCCTTTGCATTTCACAAACCATAGTGTGTGTGTGTGTGTGTGGTTACAACTCTTTTCTGCTGATCAAAAAACACAACATACGTGCGTGTAAAGCGTTTTTATCCATGTTCACTTTGTTCTGTAAGACAAATACGAACATTGCTTCTTTCACTCTTGTGTTGCAAATACAAGTCAGTTTACAATCATGGATCCGACCTCCCTTGGTGCGACTTGTCACCGACACCAGTGTTTCATAATTAGATGCATTTTTCTGAAGTGAAAGGAGAACTTGGGCAAGACTGAAACTGAGTTAGGTAAGAGCCTTTTTATTTTTAAAGTCACTCCTGTGAGGTTGTGAGTTACTCAGGGCAACGTTTCGGTGAAACACCTTTTAAGTCATCTTGGAAAAGGAGGCAGAAGAAGCCACATACTGCTGTCACACTATCAGATCCATCAGTGAGCATTCCATCAGCAGCTGTATTCTGGGATGCAGAACATTGCTGGGTTATTGCACAATACACAATACACAATATCTGGAAAACAAATTTGAGGGAATCATCAAGGAAATATCCCGGAGGGACATTTTGATCTTTCTGTCACCTCATATGTGTTGAAGATGTCACTGTAAACACTCATCTTATGTTGTGGGAAAGAGGATGAGTGTGTCTCTCTTAATCTAAAGCTGACACCACCATTCATCTGCAGTGATGCGTTGATGGTCAACAACTGGACTTGTTTTTGGATGGTGAAGGTCAAACTCTTTTCAGTACACGCACAAGCACTTCCTCCTCTGTTTCCATCTGTTACAACAACTTAATATGAGAAGTTAAGACGCGATGACTTGAATGTTTCATGAATCACAGATTATTGTTCAAGGCGATAAAATCCGTGGCTTTTTAACCTTCCTCCTCACGAGTTTGTCATCATGCTCATCATCCTTCTTCATCTGCTCTGCCTGAGCTAGCATGCAGTCTTGATGCACATGGCAGAAGAGTTGCAGCAGGTGTCAGTAATGAGGAGAAGACCGTAGGTGTCTGAAACAGCAGACTCGCTGACTCAGCCCTTGATTTATTCGATTCTTAGCTCGTTCCTACCCCGTGTGTGGAGGGCATTGATAATTTTCAGCATGTCCCCTTCACACATACACAGGCCCTCCATTGTCGGGCGAAGCTTCGGTGACTGAAGCACTATTAGCTCTGAAATCTAATCAGATTCCTTTAAGTGGATAACAAGCGTGTCTCCGGCATTTACAGTAAGAAGAACGCTGAAACCAGGACGGTCTGTTGGCTCACAAAGCAGATGGGATGTGCAGCGGTCCCGGGCCCGCCATGCCTCTTGCTAAGCATAGTCGGGGAAGATGGTTAACAAGTGTGATTTTGTTCGGCCCTGGGCGACGTGAGATAAGAGTTCTCAGTGACTCCTGACAAGTCGAGTATTGTGGCGAAGCTGTTCTTATTTAGCTGGATGCCTGGTGAATAGAGACAGGTCTGGTTTACGAGGGGAATTTATTGCTGAGTCCAAAGTTGTCACGACTAAAAGTACGCGTTGAGCAGCACTAACTGACAATCAATAAAGGCTTTCACTGCTGCAGAAGTCCAGCGTGCGACAATTCGAAAAGTAACGCCACAATCTCAGCAGCATGTGGGTATAACGTTAGCATATGTCTGCAGAAGATGGAATATCTTGCATGCAGCAAACATGAATTAGCCTTGCACGGATCTTCACAAGTCACACAATTGCATAAGTAAACACGGCTAAATTTAACAGTTCCGTTGAGCATAAGTGCCACCGGCTGCCCAACAAAAGAGTCTTTCATTAGTCGGTTCTTTAGACCTGATGAACATCAAAAACCTTCTCTGGACAGTGGACAATGAGAGACATAACAAAAAATTGAATTATTTTTTACTGTCACATTAGCTTTTAGATAAAGAACATGGGTACAAGGGAAACTCTTAAATATCTCACAAATGTCTTCATGGATTAGTGTAATAAGGATTACGACATACGACAACTATATATGTGTGTGTATATATATAGTATATGGATAGCAAATAGCCCACAACTTACTGCAGTAAAAAACCCGCCAGTAAAGTTTTATTGCTATTTTCTTTGTGATAATATTCAAACGATTCACTTTGAAATTAGTGAATGAATGGGGGTGGGCGGTGGAGGGGGGTCAGTTAAAAATGGAGTTAGTGGAGTTATTTAAAACCCCTACTGGAGAACAAGGGTCACTTGTGCTGCCACAAACCCTGGAGCAGGCAGAAGAGGACTTTGGGAGCTGGTCGCTCATTGGCCGCTCGGACAGAAAAGGGCGGTCTGAATGAATGGACACCAGAGGCAGATATCCTGCAGTGATCAAACCCTGGGTGATCTGACAGTACAGTGTTTGAAGGCTTAGCTAATTTGCCTAATTAGTTCACCCAGGGTCCTTTAAAAGCCAACGGTAGGGCAGTGGAAGGGGCAGACTCACCACAGCACGTTGAGCGGATAGCAGCAGCGAACCTGGATCACTGAAGTTGCTCTGCTGCTACTCAAACACAAACTGAAGATTATCTGCTTGTCTGAGAATGCCACACTTATCTGACTGCAGTTACTACACGATGCGGGACGCGACCAGAGCTTCAAATGTAAGCCTTTCAAACTTTGTCATGATTCTGAGGACTTCCACATGTTAATATTGCGTGAATCTCTCGTTGATGTGCTTATTCTTCTCTTTCAGTCTGCATTAAATGTGACTCACCTAAAGTTCTGCTAAATTTGTTTGAGTGACTAACAGGAACATTTTGACACACACATTCCTGTACTGAATGAGTTCACCTGCTTGCGAAAGCTGCCAAAGCGCTGCGTCTAATAGGTCGACCCGAATTCACTAAGTGCTGCTTTCAACGCAGGTACAGAACCAGCTTGAGAACTCAAAGTTCCACCTCCACCAGAGCCAGAATCAGCAGGTCAAACAGTACCTGACGCTGGGCTCGAAGCTGGCCTCTTCGGCAGGACCTGGCCACGCGGTGCCGCTTCCCCACCTACCGGGTCAGCCGCTGGCCACCGTGCCCATCATGAGGAATGGACACATGCCTTCTGTTAATGACGGCAGCAACCCCAACAGCCCCGTTACCCTGCTCACAATGACCAATCACGACAGCGAGGTGAGTTCATGGGAAACGGGAGCGTTTGCAGTCGGTGACCCTGCTCAATGTATGGAAATGAAACTGAGTTTACTCGAAATGTGTCGGGGGAATTTGCGTTCTATTTTGCTGTTTTGTTTTGCTTTTGTTCTGAAGATTTTGCAACTTTCTTGTTACTTTCAATAGTGTTACGACTTAAAACATATTCTGCACACGGTTCATTTCCTGAGCCTCCTGCAGTCTGTCATTAGGAGAGAAAAAACATGGCCGCCACTTTGTTGGACAAAAGTTGAACGTATTCTGACCTGTAAATCACAAAGTCAACTTTCAAACTTGAGTTGGGTTGGAATCTGAATCGAGTTGCTGTAACTAATCATCCAAACAATGTGGCACCATTATTGATCTGACTGTCTGTGATGGGCTCATCAATAACTTGAGAGAACGTGTTTAAAGGGAGATTTATGGGGGGTTTTTTTCTCACGCAAACACTGACAGCGGTCTTCAGATATGGTAACAGACTTGTCTGTTATTGGATTAGGCTATCAGAGGTCCCTCCCTCTTTTTTTGTATTGGAACTGTGGTACAAACATCAGTCTGTCCATGAGTAATGTAATGAATGTTTTCTTTTAGTTTCCGATGGATGAAGTTATCGATGACCTCATTAGTCTTGAATCTGGTTTCAAAGATGGAGGCTTGGACTGCATGGAGTCTAACATCATTATGCAAAACAACGTAAGTATGAATCCCATTAATGATTGTTTCAACGTTCCAGGCTATCTGTGGTATGAAGGTCTTTAGTATTGATTAGCACATCCTCAGTTTGTAAGTGTTCCCGGGTTCATGTCAACGTTCTTTAACTTCTGACTTCTCTCTTTTGAGGCTGAATGAGGACTTGAAAGTAAGGTAGCCCCCCCCCCCCCTCAGACGGTTAGGTGGTGGCTTGACTCGCTTGGGAAAAAGGGGACCTGAGGTCAGCTTAAGTCTGGAGATGAGTCAAAGTTCACCAGGGCTTAGCGACATTTCTCACACAAGATCAAGAACGGTGATGGAGTAAAAAGGGAGCCTGACAAAGACGGGTTTAATGGCGCGTTGGGGGAAGTTGAATTTGTGCATATCTAGGTTCTAGTCTCAACATCTCGTTTATGTGGCATTCCCGCACTGAACAGAGGGGTCACCTTGTTTTTCGCCTGAGCAAAACCTGAACAAAATGCAGCACGAGTGTGCAGGATGGGAACACTGGGAATCTGGTGTAACTCCTTAAATGGGGGGGGGGGTGGAGTGTCAGACAAAGAATCATACATACAGATAAAGTCACACTGAGCAAAACACAGAAGATACTGTGACAGTGAAGGAATGAGTGGTGTGTGTGTGTGTGTGTGTGTGTGTGTGGATGATAAGGAGGAAAACATGGTTTGAAATGAGGACACAACAGTGGGGCAGGAGATTTTGTTGTCAGACGGACTTATTGAGCCATTGGGTCGGACTAATGGGCTCGTTCAGACATGAT
This sequence comes from Aeoliscus strigatus, assembly GCA_901007665.1. Classification (NCBI taxonomy): domain Eukaryota; kingdom Metazoa; phylum Chordata; class Actinopteri; order Syngnathiformes; family Centriscidae; genus Aeoliscus; species Aeoliscus strigatus. The sequence goes on along the minus strand of CAAKHB010005670.1, from coordinate 44,745 downwards.
ACCACATTTAAATGGAATCAATTCATCCTAATTAGTCGTGCAGCGCGATGCGTCCCATCTTTTCACTGTGTCAACACATGCCGGAGCGGACGGCTGGCGCAATAACGTGATCACAATGGGAGTGAAGGGGTGGGAGGTGCTGGTTGCAATCTTTCATTCTGATAAGCACTTTCTGACCCCCCCCCCCCCACCCCCAACCTCCGTCTTCTTCCCCAATCATGGTGAGATAACGCGAGAAGAAGAAAAACTACAAAACCAACGCTGCCGCAGATATCTGACGTGCCTGCAGTTTCTCCTGTTTTGTTTCCTCCGCTCCTCTTCTGCGCTCTCATCTCTTGACATTCATCCTTATCACACTGCACCAGTCTCGCAGTGAGATTTATCACACATGTCACAAATCCAATCGGCTGTGCGCGGTCTGGAATCTACGTAGCATTTTCCCATAAATACACAAATGCGAATTAGACACACGTTCGTGTCAGCACGCAATATCGCAACATCTCCCCAGTGCATGAAAGGGCGTCATTATCACAGAGGCGATGCCTGCTTTCCCAGACGAGAAGACCCGTAAGAAAACAGTTTTGCCTCTGTTCAAGCAGTTGACCTAGCTAGCCTTTTCATCTAATGGGTGCTATTTTCAACACACAGTGCATCTCTGTGTGCACCGAGTCTGCTGAAACCAAGCTTCGGAGCACAGCGAGCCAGGGTTGGAGGTCACGGATAGTCGGGAGTAAAGTTGGGGGACATGAACCTATCATTGACCGGGGATAAGTTCACGTCAAGTCATTTTTGTCTTTGCGATGTAAAGCCGAGCAGGCTTTCCAAAACATGGAGACAATTGGGATGTGCTGCTGTGCATGTAAATACAACAACTCCCTGCTGGGAGACAGAACACCAACCTTCTCTGCAAGCCGCCTCCGATCACTCCTGTCATTTCTCTCAGTCGCCTTCGACCTTTACACAGCCAAACAAAGCTTAAAACAACCGTTTATGTGGCGGGTTTTGTTGTAAATGTCTGCAAGTTAACGGCAGCATGTCCCTTTATCTTTTTACCCCTCTCTCTCTCCCCAGGTGTCCCTCAGTAGCAGCATGCTGGACGTGTATGGGGGTGAACAAGGTATGAACGCCCCTAATGATGGAATGAGTCCCACATCTAACCCCACAAAGCTCAGAGTAAAAAGGGAATACACAGGTATGAACTCATACCGGAGCATTGATCAAACCCAGTAATGATGCTCACTTTGGTCAAAGCATTAAAAAATAAGAATAAAAAAAGATAAGATCAGCCTTTATTGTCCTATAGCGGGAGAATAGAAGAAAAATTGGCGAGAAAAAAGAGATAAAGCAACAAAAAATCAATAATTATGGCATATTTTAGCAGCTTAATAACAGTAGTGTGTGTGTGTGTGTGTGTCAGGTTTCATGTATGAACCAGACAAAAGTGTGTTGACTAATAATGTCTGCGTAGCATTAATTTCTGCTCTTCATCACAGAGACCCTCTTGAAGAGATGTCTTATTAATGTCACGCATCAAGCACAGATGCCTAATTGGCTCTAATAGATTTAGGAAAAAGAGAAGGATGTCTGAAGAACTCTTCACTCTCAACGGGCAAATAAGTAAATTGCCATCTGTTTCATTTGAGCGTGGGCCGAGAGGACAATGAGCTGTTGCACAGAGCTGAAATTGTCTTGATTGAATCAACAGAGGCAAATTGGGAAATCCAATCTCGGGTCCTCAATTGTGTAATTTGGAAGAATGTGAATACAGATGTGGATGCGGTGGAATTTTCGGCCCTAAACTGTCTTAATTACTGCGTAAAAATGGCCACCATTTTTTTGCGTGTGTGTGTGACAATGAGCTGCAGACATGCCAGAGGGGATGAACTGTCCCTTTCAGTGTGCATGTGTGTGTGTGTGTGTGTGTGTGTGTGTGTGTAAGAAGGTCAACTAGTGGCGTAGAAGATGCACAGAAACATTCCGGCTGACCCCGGCACTGAACTCCCTCTGAACAACTGACTGAGTGTCTCCTCACTGGACCTTTTGTGGCCTTTTACGTGTTCGTTGTCTTTCGGTTTCTAAATCGGTGTGCGTTGCTAATCGATTTGTTTTTATTTCTTTGGCAGAACACGACACAAGGGTGATGGCTAAAGAGCGACAGAAAAAAGACAACCATAATCTGAGTACGTGTCTCTTTCAGTTTCACTTTATGATCTTTTGGCTTTCTGATGATGTGCTAATCTTCGTTTCTTTTTTTTTCTCCTTTTTGTCGGTTAGTCGAACGAAGGCGACGATACAACATCAACTACAGGATCAAAGAGCTGGGGACACTCATACCAAAGTCAAATGACCCGTAAGTAACAATGTGTGTCCACAGAAAGAAACAGAAGAATTCTTTCAATCACTTTTCATCACTGAAGTTTAACACGTGCCAAGAAGTGTATTTAATTCCAAAACACTAAATTCAAATGCGTACTCATGCACATTTCATCATATTTCAAAAGCGCACTTGAGCTTCCTTTGTCGTCTGTTCCGCAAGAGCTGAATCCTCTCGTCAGGGCGCTGCAGTTCAGCTGAAAGCGTGAATGATGAGGAAAGGGTCAAATGCAAAGAAGCCGGCCAGGCGGTTTGAAACAAAGTTGGAAACACATTCGCAGACAGAATACAGGAGCTGAATTGAAATCCACTGGCCGTCTTCAGCAATTGAACTTTGCTTCAAATTTAAATGGGAGGTGAGCGTTGCCACCGTGCCATTAACGTCGGATAAAAGAGATTATTAGCTCTGATCCGACCAAAGTCTCACTTGTGTGGAAAAGGACAATTTTACCAGTAAAAAAAGCTGCTGAAGAATGACTTGCACTCTCGCACCTTAAGTCCAACGCTCCATTTTTTTCCCTCTGTCCTCCTACTTAGCTCATTTTCCTTCACCTATTTTTACTTGAGGATTAATTTTACAGACCAAGGAGGTACAAGAATGGGCCTTTCACATAGCCACTTAATTATTCTATTAAAATTCCCATTCAGCTTCCCCATGTAATGTCCAAGGATGAATAATTGCCCCATGTAAATCATCATGTCTTATTCATATCATAAAAAGGGAGAAAAGCCTCTACGTTACCCCCCTTTTTTTTTTATTGGGGAGGATATTCCACCGCCATCAGGAGAGTGTGTGTATAAAGGTTATCTTTTACATTCCCCCCTCTCTGCAGCGACATGCGCTGGAACAAAGGCACCATCCTGAAGGCCTCGGTGGAGTACATCAGGTGGCTGCAGAAGGAGCAGCAGCACGCTCGGGAGCTGGAGAGCCGTCAGAAGAAGCTGGAGCAAGTGAACAGGAGACTGCTGCTGAGGATCCAGGTAACAACAAGGGTTTTAAACAGCAACAGGAACTGTCATGTACCGACTTCCTACACACACTGTCACATGACGACGTCCTCCGGTAGAACTTCACAGTTCTGAAGCTCATTCCTCAACACAATTAGCCTATTAGCTCACTAACGTCTCACTAATGTCTTAGCGCCGTCCCCATGCCAGCTGTCAAGCACAGGTGATTTATAAACGGCCTGTCCTGTCTGTAGGAGAGTTGGCCTTAGGCCAGAGGTGACAACCTGAACATCCCCGGGGGGCTTCACACCTCCGCCTCATTTCCAAGTCAAGAGCTTTACGACGCCAAAACGTAAACTCATTTCCAGTGCTTTACAACCCTCCTGCTGACATGTTTGGTCGTCGCCCCCCCACCCCACATCCAAGACCTTACTTACCTGATGAATAAAGACAAACAGTTCTTTCAGAGGAAGTAAACACACACACACACACACACACACACACACATTCTACATTAAAGCAACAAGTGAGATCAGTGATAAAAAGAACCTGTAGTCTGTAATAATCTGTTATCTAGTGGCAAAATGGAGGGAAGTGTTGGTAAAAAGCAGAGTGAACACACCAACAAAGATTTTTGGTGACAGAGACAACAAACATTTTGTCCCTGTTTGACAAAATGAAAAAAATATATAAAATGTATAAACTAATACTAATATGTTATTTGCTTTGCCAGGAGCTGGAGATCCAGGCACGAGCACACGGCCTCCCAAACATGGCGACAGCTCTGGGCACCACCGAACACCTCCTCAAACAGCAGCAGCAGCAGCAGCAGCAGCAGCAGCAGCAGCAGTCGTCTCCCCAGCCCCAGCAGCCGCCCCTCTACCAGGAGGACCCCAACAGCGACTACCTCCAGAGGATAACCGTGGTGGCCGGCGTGCCCACCATCCCAGCTCCCGGCGGCCCGCAGGATCACATGACCGCCACTGACGGCTGCACCACCTTTTCCGACCCGCTGTCCCACTTCACGGACTTCTTCAGCGGCACGCTCAAGGAAGAGCACCGGCTGGACGAGATCCTGATGGACAACCCCCTGTCTCCGTTCAGCACCGACCCGCTGCTCTCGGCCGGCTCGCCAGGAGCGGCGTCCAAAGACAGCAGCCGCAGGAGCAGCTTCAGCTCTGCGGAGGGCGACGACCTATAATGAGTCACGCTGTGGTGGCGGTGGGACTCCTCAGCGGGACAGTTTGGAAACTGGGCAAACCATCACTCCTCCCAGTGTTGCAAAAATGCAGCTGACACACCCGACGGTCAAAGTCTCTACAGCGTGGCCCTGAAAGCTTCCTACGAACCTGGACCACGTGGACTTCCTGCTTCTCCGAGTGCTTTGTATCCACTTCTGCCTCCCGGACAGAGCAGAAACAGACTCATAAGAAAAAAGGGAGACATTTATTGGCCTTTGCGTTCACTCTATAAACTACTGCTGTTCCTGGTAGCTGTACACTGTAACTAAAGTATTGACTTTATTTGTGAAGAGTCTGCTCAAACTGTCCTTTTTTTCACCAATGAATTTAGACAATCACAGTCAGGAAAGTGATTGTGCAATGTGCCTTATTCAAAACACCCAGGTATTTTTGTCGTCTTAAAGAACACATTTGCTGTACTCACCGCAATGCCTAACATGTCATCGGTCTGTGTTTTTTGTATTTATATATGTTTTAATCCATGTATTCTTAAAAAAAAGATATATATATATTATTATCTAACATGTTACCTTGTTTTGTTTCTTAGTAGGGGTAGGAAAAATATAATAAACCCCTATTCTTTTTGATATACTTGACTTTGGCTGCTGGTTGTCCACAATAACACCCCATGAAACAAATAATCCAGATGTACCCAAATGTCAGTCACAGTGTGTCAAAGGGTGTGAATCTATAAGCACAAATGACCTACGCCTTCATTCTAATTTCACCTTGAGGCTGAGTGTAAAGAAAGCGTACGGTAGACTAAGTTCCAAATGATCTTCTCAGCAAGTCTTGAAAAAAAAAAAAAGTTTCACGGTGGAAGGTGAAGGGCCGGCTTTCAAGGTGGCTGATTGGCAATAAGTGGCAGAAAGAAGGAGAGAGCCGGAATATTGGACAATAAAGACAAGTAGAGGAGGGGTAATAACACTGATGAGCCCACTGCGAGCTGATGAGCCCTTGAGGGTGAGTAATTGCGAGGAATGGAGAGCTTTTAGCTAACACCAAAGAAAGTTCTTTTGGAAGTACGAACAACGATGAGCTGTAGAAATATCGTCTGTTCATTAATAAAGTTTGCTAAAGTGAAAAAAAAAACAAAAAAAAACTTGGCACATTTGTATATTCTGCAAAATCAACATGCATTAAAAATGCATTAATAACTAAAAAAAACAAAACACAACATTTTCTCATTAAAAACCTCCCAATGTCTGTTTCTCCGTCATGAAATCGAAACATCCCTCGCTCGCATCTTTTAACCCGCAAATAAGACTGGAGCCAATCAATCATCACAGAGCTCCACAAACTACAAAGAGTTGAGTGATGTTTACGGCAGAATCGGCTAAAGCAGTTGTGGAAGGTAAATATAGATTTTCACTCTGCTGAGAACATAAAGAGTCAGAACAGCATCACTGAAGTTACATTTCAAAAGGGTTTTGATTTTCAACAACTTCTCTCCAAACGAGATACACAAATCCAGTTAGTCCAGCAGAGAAACGGAACAAAGTGATGGAGAAAATACCGCAAAGGATACTTCTACCTGAATGAAAGCATTGACAGGATAGAGAAGAAGAAGAGAGAAAATGAAGGATTCGTGTTTCAAACTTCCACACTTTTCTCAGGCGGCCTCCGAAGACAAAGCATCCTGCTTTAACTTTCTAATTCCTCCTTCTCCATATCAAAGGCTATCGTGGACAAAGTTCAAGGCAAGTTATGCAAGGGCTTCAAAAGGAAATGTGGTCGGATGAGGCAACGGTGACATCAGAGCAAGTGACTTTTTATTTGGAATATCACAGCTCATCAGACCACTTTGGGAAAGTCACAGGAACTGATGTGTATTGTGAGCGGATCGAGAAAACAGCACCAGTATCCGATAACGCGTTTATGTTAGAGACATTAGCTGCATATGTTAACAGGAGAACACAGGTCAGAACGTGTAAAACACATCGGGGAAAGTTTGAAACCGACCTCGCCGTCGCTCACTTCCTTTGCTCTTTACCTGATCTCCTTCATGGGATTTTTATTCTGGCATGTAAGAAAATCTGCAGAACTTATGCACCTTGTAAAATCATCTTTCCATCGTTTTATTATTTTCTCTTGTGAAGCTAAACGGTCTTCCTCACAGAATCAGCTCATTGTCAGGAGGAAAGCACTGCTGCTGTATTGCATTTCATCAGCAGGTGGCAGCAATGAGCTATTTTTTTTAGAAGAGATGTAAAAGAAGTGTGGATTATTTAACAAAGCCTGTGAAGAACAAATATAAGATTCCTCAACAACAATAATCAGTAATCTCATCTCACACACCGACAACAACCTAAAGTAGGCAAGTTGTGAACCCTGACGACGGGGTCGTTCTGTCACCAAAAACAATGTTGTCAGACCTCCTGCCACCCACCACCACTGACAGCGGCACGGAGCAGCAGAAGCTGTCACCTGTGCAGATGCCACAGCTGCCAGCGCGCTACGACGCGCTCACCTGTCGAGCCTGCCATTGGTAACTCTTCATCACTTCCCGCCGAGAGGTGACTCACATGCACGCGCTCGCAGATGAGGCCTAATCACACGTGTGCAACAAACACACAAGCCCAGTTGTGCGCAGGTGTGCAGTGCACCTCATTGTGACGCGTGTAAGGAAGTGAACAACAAGCACCTGAAAGCCCTCATCAGGTTCTGGACGGTGACAAGACTTGTGCACAAATTAGGTGAAATTTTAGTTGGAATAGCACTATGACAGCTGGCAGCGAGGCACCAAACATCCTGTCATATCTATTTTCAGCCATGACAGCGGTGTGACAAACAACACTGTGCCGCTTCTCAATCAGACTGGAAATGTTGGTGAGCGGAGATGAGTTTTCCATCTTTAGAAAAAAAAAAAAAAAAACCCAAAAAACTGCAGATCTGAGGTAAAGGTGAAATGTGAGGTGATAATGTAAAACTTGGGCGCTATATTTAATTACCGGCACTTTCGACAGCCAGTGTTGTCTCTCCGTGTGTCGTATTTCATCCCTCAACCCGCTGGGGCATTGGCCTCTCGCTGCTTTTATAAAGGACCACACCCTTGACCAGAGATCGACAAACTCCCACGTCACTAGACGAGCAAGGCCCCATTGCGCATTAACGATGGAACACAAGAGAGATGAAAAAGTGGCTGTGCCGTCTCGAAAACGCCATAAAATTAATGCGATTTCCAGAGTTTTTATGAATCGAGCCAGATGCCAAATACATAACTTCAAACAAATTGACTTCCAATTATTGGAGCGGTGCACCACTTCCAGATGTGCAACAGATGGGCCCAGGGCGACCAAAGGTGTCCCAACCCTGAGCTTTGTGTTATTCTGCAGTAAAACAGCAGTACAGTTGTATGTGTTTTAAATCACAGAGGGCTGTGGGCTGGAGGTGAAGGGAAGGACAGGGGGATAGCAGAGGAGAAACCAAAGCACATCATTAGGAAAATGTAAATCTACCCAGCACAGACAGTGGAGCTCACGATGTAGCGTTAATACAGCCTGATGTTATGTAAAGGCAGATGAGATGCTCCGGCTAAGAGCTGGAGCTGAATCAAGGAGGTGGGGGATTCACAAATGTAAATGTTAATGTGATCTCTGCTGTATCTTCCAGTACTGGGATTAAACGTTAAAAGGGAACAATTATGGGCCCACTTTTCTTTTTTTTTTTTGGTGCACATGTTAATAGCTGACGATCCCCTTGCATGCATTAAGAACATTAGATATGATTAGAAGATAGAGCCGGTACACAGGTTCTTACACTGGAAGGTTCTACAATCGACAGACGTCGGGCTGCACTTTGTTCAGGAAAAGTTCAATCATTTGATTAGTCACTGTCAGGAGCTACATGAAAGTAAAACAAATGTGATTGTGGGTGAGAAAAGTAGCTGCGCACAGAACAGCATTAATAGAATATCCGACAGCGGTATCATGTCCTGGGAGGGTCATGCTGGTGATCCCATTATTACCACAGACTTGGGCCCTGGGGGAGCTAAAATGGCTGTGTCTCAGAACCTGGCTGGATCGGTCTGTGGCCCCCTCTCCCCTCTCCCCCCTACCCCCGACCCTTCTCCTCGCTGCACGGATCTTAGGCTGTGGGGACCGTTGGCTCGGCCATGTCTGTGGCGCCTTTAATTCCCTCGTTCTCTCAGAGTCACACTTTAAACACACACTTTAACCTTGTGTAATCTGGATGACCTTGGACTGAATGGAAGCTGTTCCTGATTGATTTGTAATTCAAAGGAGGAACGACGGCCAACATGACCACCCCCCTTCTCCACTCACCCCATCACACACACACACACACACACACACACACACTTCCCCTCCCCAAATAAGAAACAGCCTGACTGTAGCT
>CAAKHB010005670.1:17593-32848 GCA_901007665.1 Aeoliscus strigatus | reverse complement strand
ACACTTATGTGCAAGGTGGAATTCAATCACGGCAGCTCTGTGAGGCGCATGTCACCGAGCGACCTAAACTGCTTCTGAATGTGCTACGACACCGTATGTAAAAACTATAAATATTATCAGTGACTTGAAAAAGTATTTCCAGAGCTGTGTGAGCTAACATAGAGACAGAAAGTTAAATATTTAGATCTCGCTCTCTGTCAAACAAAATTTATTTTTTTCCACCCCACAAATGAGGTTTTACCAGTCACTTTGTTTCTCACAGGGATGTTTCAGGTGAATTCACGTTACTCTCTTCCTTCATTAGAACGTTTTGCAGGATGTTTACTGTATGAAACGAACCCTACGTGATTGGGAAGCAGCACATTCGCGTGGAAAGACGTGTCCCCGCCCTGACTTTAACTTCCAGACCTTTTCATCAACGATGCAGAAGTTTCAAGCAGCTTAGATGTTGTTGGACGTTACTGTTTTGCATAACTGTCAGGAAAACATGCTGACATCAATTATGAAAAGGAATTGATGGATTGGACAATCTGTTCTTAACTCAAATCCATCCAGAGATGCTAATGTTCCATTCCCGTAAGTTCTCTCTTGCTTTCTGTGGTTGATTCCTGGCGCTGTGCGCATCAACCCCCTTTATCAGGAGCCAGTTTGGTTTTCTCCCCTCGCTGATGTTGTGAATTGTTTCTCCAGCTTGCGCGCGCTACCTTGCTTTCTCAACAGAAAACACACACACACACACGCACATACGCAGTGGCACATTCAGTGTAGCTCTGGATTCATTGTGCACCCTCTTTTTTTTCTCCTTTTTGGTGGACCACAGACTTGAAAAAGGCCAGTCCCTCTCAAGCAATCCCAAACTTTTTCTTGGCTTGGAATCATTCACATCCTGGTTTGCTCTCCATCACAGACGCAGGCGAAAGGACAACACGCATTTAGTTCAACTTATCCACAGCAACCTCCAATGAAGCCAACCAACACAGTCGAAAACAGGGATTCTGTTGCCAAGGTGCATTTTCATAAAATACACAAGTTCTGTGGACGTCTCCGTTGAGACTCGGGAGCTGAGGGCCCACCCTGCAAGCTGGCTCTTCTCAGCTGGAGTAATGTTTCACCAGTGTGCTTGGGAAGGGTTTTAGCTTTGCGTCCTTTGGGAGCTGCAGCGGATCACATGGAGATCTCTGTCAGATCTCCGGCACACTGGTCTTCAGTCAGTCAGTCAGTAAGTCAAACCATCAGCACGGCGCGCAGCGAGCGAGGCCCTTTACCACCAGATGAACACATTCTTTAGTGTCAGCATAAAACCCTGAGCTGCACTGGGACCCGCTCAGACACGGCTCCGTATGTGTTTTTCTTTACGTGTTGACAGGGTGCGGTACAAATGTACGTGTGTCTTCATGCACCTCTGTCAGACTGAAGAACCACAGAGACTTTGGTGGCTTAATCCGAGCTCGGGACAGACACCGTTGGATATTCTATTGACTCCCAGCAAGCTGCTCCCCAATGTCCCATAAAGCCCCCTTGCCTCTGAACTAAGCTGGTCAGGGTTAAAGCTCCCCAGCGACGGGAAGACAGAGTACCTGCCCAGTGTGTGTGTGTCAGCGTGTTTATGTGTGTCCTATGTGAACACACAGCCACCACCACCCCCCCACCCCCTTCTCTCCCCAGTGTAATAGCTTTATTTATGAAGTGGCACCAGCAGTAACAGGCAGGCGATAAAGGAGATGTGCGTCCGTGTCACATGCCATGCCGCGGCCCGCAGCAATGCTATCGTTACGGCGTTTATAATGATATCATGCGACGTGGGGTGTTTATCGTGTGAGTGAAACGCAGGAGTGATGACGTAAATAATGCTGGCGAAGTGACGGGGCGGGAGGTGATAATGCGCTCACTGCAGGAAGATGTTTACTTTGACGAGTGAGTTGAAGGATTATTGGGTCGCCGTGAAGATATCTATCACTGAAGGAGTCACTCGAAGACGGTGTGAAAAGGCAGAGACGTGTTGGATGAAGTGGAACAGATGCACGCGCAGCTCCTGAAGGCTGAATACCAATAATATCTCACACAATATATCTAAATATTCAATAGAAGTATTAAGTAGATTTGTAGAATTGTCATCATCATGCACATCCCACCACAATCTAATACAGCACATATCTAATCAATGAGCTTTTCCTTATGACAGTGGAATCAGTGGCGTGTGTCTGATGATTGTAGTCTTTTATTTTTTGTTTCTGTTAGTTGTTTTATTGTACCCTTTGTCACCCTTTTTGTCAAGAAATCATCAGACTTCTTATGAAGTGAAAACTTTTTTGCTAGAAATCCCACACACATACACATACACACACACACACACACACAGAGGTAGAGAGAGAGAGAGAGAGAGAGAGAGAGAGGTGTGTGCCTCTAACATAAAATGAGGACATTTCCTCAGTTTTCCCTGAGGGGACGACCTGCCGGCCAATGAGACCTGAGAGATGCCGAAACCCGCTGGAACACACAGAACTCATTCAAACTCTTCTTCCTGTCGTCTTCCCCTCTTTCCTTTTCTTCTCTCACACTTTCCAAACCCGCTGCCCCTCCTACTGGCGGTAACACGCGGTTTGTGTGAGTGAGGGGAGTGAAGCGTTAACCTTTTCACCGCGACCTTTGCTCCGACACACCTGTGCATCGGGTAAACCTGTCATTAAAATGAACATACGACTTGCTATGAAACGAGCACCGTCACGGTGTTTGTCTTTCTCGTCGTGCCATGACAAGCAAACTGCCGGGTGAACGCAACACTTCTCTGGGGGACCATTCCTGAGGTGTTTACTCAAATAACTACCACGATTTACTGTTTCTCTCAGACGCAGCAACACTGGACGGATGGCGTCTGACTGTGACCAACAGTGCACGACAGCATAAACAGCGGCACATTCTCGTGCACAATGAGAGGTTTAATGCGAACCAAATGCCGGACAAAAAGTTGATTTGTCCGGCTGCTGTCATCACAAGCACCAGAAAGAGAGACAGACAGTGCGAGGAGGAAGAGGTGGAGATTCTGTCTGTTTGAGAATCCTCATAACTAAATATAGCATCTGGCGTTTGTAGAATCCCATATTTCAGTCTGACCCTGATGTGAACATACAGCAGGAGCTCAATGTTTCTTCTCTTGTGTCTTTTTTTCGTTACCGAGACGCTTGATTTGTGACTGAATCTGCAGCTAAAACAACAGAACGTGGGCCTTTCAGATGTGTCGTCTCAGTAAACTGCTCATTTGTTAGCGGAGATGTTATAATCGCTGTCACGCCGAGGTCCCATCTTGTTTTGCCAGGTGGACGGAGGCCCTTCGCCGCCTGCTCCGGCTGACTGTTTTGATCCAAAGCAGCTGGTAGGATGTGATACCCGTTTAGTCTGAGAAATCAGCTTGTACAAACAAACACCTCGCTCGCTCCGCAGCCCAGTGCATCTGCCAACCATTATAACCTCATATCTGCCTCGTATCAGCCAGATCCTGTTTCCAGTACAGCAAATAAATAACACCGACCTCAGGCATCATCGTTCATGATTTAGGACACAGACAATACCAACAAACCCTCAAAAACAGCCACCAACCACCTTCATTGTCCGTTTCACCTCATGGCCCGACTGCGACCCACAGGTGACGATTTCGACTGCAGCATCTTCAACATGTGTGGTTGCCTCATATTCATTCATCAGACATGAAATGTTCCAAATGGAAGTTAGTCTCAAGCCCAGCCTGTGAAAACTAGAACTTGTGGACAACTTCTCGTTGTCTTTCTGACACGCACACGGAATGACATTTTCAGTCATTCCAATGCAGAACTTTCAGGCCGATGGAGGGAAAAAGTGCTGAGTTAAGCAACTCTGAAGTGTCTCAAGGTTTGGAAGTTCTCCCTGTTTTAATGTTGGTGGAAAGGAACAAGAACTTGAAGGCATCTCGCTGCACCTCCAGGAAGAGACAGGAAGAGTGAGACTACAGTAGGTTTGAAGGTTTGAGGCTAAAATGTGAGGAGAAAGCTTGTACGTGCACCGTAATGTTGACGGCTTAGAGCGGGGGGGGGGGGCTTCAGAGGTAAAGTCGGCCCAAGATGGAAGCTGCAGCACTTAGTCACCTCTCCTAGGTGGATTATATGATTCCAGTAGACGAAACAAAAAGCTAAAAACAAGCGTAAATGATGTCAAACCCAGTGTGTCGAGTTCCGTAAATGCTGGATGGGGTGTACATGTTTAGAAACCACATCTCTGTTCATTTACCTGGATCTTTCTTCACGTGTGTGTGTGAATTAGCCTTCAGGTCCTGACCAGGCTCTGCTGCCCAACAGCTGTGTTCATTATAAGAAGCCTCCAAAGCACTCCTGGTCTTTCTTGTTCCTTAATCATTCCAAAGTTTCACACAGCACCTAAGGGTGTCATTTCTTGCTCACTGCTTCCAGCAATTAATGGCCCTCCGGCCTCCCCCTCCTACGATGTAAAGCCGTACCTTGTCACACACACCGCAAAGACCCCCCCCCCACCACCACCACCACACACACACACCAGTTTGGACATAGAAAATGTGTTATCTCCCCACACTCCCTGATGATCCCTGTAACATTAGCATAACTTAGCTTGGAGCACCTCTGGTCAGTCGGTGTAGATCCCCACACATAACTAAACCTAAACTAACCTAACTAAAACTGGAACTCAGGCCGTGGGTAACAGGCTGTCAAGTCTCCAAATTAATGTGTGTGGGGGTTAAAGACTATATCAGAGGATTTTATCCAAGACAGCTGAGGTAACAGTGGATTTTCAGAAACTTCCTTTTTTGTAACATTGACAATTGTTCCCCCTGTTCTCGTCCATTAAATTGATCAGAGGCTCCATGTTTAGTTCCCATTATTCTATGACAAGATGTTTCCAGTCTTTCACAAGTTCAAGTAACCAGAGCAGAGGGGGTTCGCCGATCATTCCCAGGGTGTGTTTGATATCAGAACACGGCAAAGGAAGAGCAGAAGGAGGAGGTCCTCTTCCCTCCTTTCTAGTCTTCTCCACCTCTCTCCACTCGTGGTGGGAGCAGAGCGACAGGAAACATCATGAGCCACTCCACTCTGGTGCTCGAATGAATATTAATCGTTAACCCCTTCATCTTATTAATACAGTATTTACTGACGTGTTCTGAATCATGTCAACAGGCTGAACCTCTGTCTGTGCCAGCGGCTGCACAGTTCAACTCACCAGCAGGCCGTTAATGGTCCTAATGACCAAAGAAGGTCATCGCGACACAGCATCACCTCCCCCCGCCTTTGCCACGTCTCTCCTCTCTCTCTTTTCTCTCATTCACCACCACACTTCTTAAAGTACTTCTTTAGTAAAAAAAAAAAAAAAAAAAAAATCAACATCTACATCCTTGGAAGCAGGAATGAATGGGTTAGAAGGGAAAATGTGACTCCTACAATCAGAAGTGATCATCCCTCACAGTGTGCGCATGTGTGTTTAAATGTGTGTGAGAGCAAGTGTCGAAGATGGCTGAAGGTCGGGGAGACATTGAGGCGATCACACTAATGAAAACAAACGAGGGATGCAGCCGGAGGGAAAGAGGGAAGAAAAGTGTGTGAGAGAGGAGAGACAGTTTGTTTTACCTCCAACTTACACAACAGGGCAATAAAACACCAGGGACAGTGTACACACAGGACACGTGGGCTAAATCTCACTGCCTGCCCGTGTCGCTCTTTTATTTACACGCCCTCATCGCCTTTAGTGAGGCTGGAGGATGCACACACACACAGACACACGTGCATATATGCAGGACAACACACACAAACGTACACATGGCAGTAGCAATATGTGAAGGTTATTGCTGCAGAGGGATGACAGTGTTTATTCAGGGCTAGCAGGCACACTCTGTGACATTCAGCTTGGAAAAAGTGATGAATGCAACAATATACATAACCACCAGGAGGAGGGAAAGATGTGGTACAGTCCATTCGCAGAGAGCAGAGGCCTCTGTAGCATCGCATCTTCAGCTCACTCCGTCTCAGTCGCTCTCAGAGAGTGGACTGAATATCTGATGCTTTGTAAGTATTCACATGCAAAACTGTACTGTATCAGTCTAACGTGTTAATATGATGAGACGAGGCGAGAGAAAAGGAAATTAAAAGAGGAATACTGACGAGAAGATGTTCACATGTGATGTAAAGGACGTCCCAGATCCAAAACGGGGACAATATATGTGTTCATGTCCGTTTACCCACATCTAAAATACACACACAGTCCTGTCCTAATCACCGCAGAATCATGGACGCTAGCCACCGGTCAGGCAGCAGCTGGACCCCGTGACTTCCCACCAACAACAAGAGGTGTTATCATTGAGACGTTAGTCAGGGATCAATAAGTGGACAGCAGCTGCATGCAAACATCCCAGAGGAGACGCACCGCCTCAGGCGCAGGGCGGGAGATGCTGTAAGAAGATGTTTTTAACCATAACAATATTTCAATATTTCATCAGATGATTGAAGGAGTCGGTCTAACCCTTCATTACTCAGCTGCTGCCTCCCAGATGCTACCGCTATGGAAATTTAGATCAGTGGCAACATGCGATGCATCAATATCAACTAATATCATTGTGGTTGAAACACACGCACAAAAATCCATGTGCAGTGTGTGTGGAAAATTATGGTCGAAATGAAATATTTGGGGGGGTCATGAGTCACCCATGTCGTTACATGTGCTGGCTTCTCTCACTGTAAAAAGTGTCACCTTTGGAGAGAGCGACATGAACGAATGAAGCTTCTGCTCTCCTGATGGTGGAAGGCTGTTGGTGGACTTTTCTGGTTGCTGCTGGGCGAAGATCTCCGTAGAGTTGGAAAACCTCAGGAGCACCAGGTGACTCCGTACCACCTCTAATGTGCCTCATGACACGGAAAAAGATGATCAGGGACTCCCAGCCCACAAATGATCAGAATCAGAAGTACTGTATTTATTTCCTTCTGTTCCAACTGCTCCAAACGACACTTCTATTTACTCATTCTACCATCATGCTTCATGAAAATCACTTCCAGACAATACTTCTGTTCTAATTGTTTCCACTGCTAAGCTCATTCCTCAACACAAACACGATGGAACAAAAGCCACAAGGGCATGAAAACATCTTTTTTTTACGATGTACACACACCCGTAAAACCATTTTCATCAAACTGAAAAATAATTCTTCCAAATTGATCATTTGAGGTGAAAATGACATGACTTATGTGGGTGATTAGCTAAATCAACTAACAAATCAGTCAGTCCGTCAATTCGTACGGCTGCCAAACCGCAGCATCAGCCAACGAGACTGGGCAGCAAAACAAACTGAGTCAGCAGCTCTCTGACAGCATCCTGGCTGAGCCGCGCTGCTCGGTGTCGGCCTCCCCTACTTCAGAGGAAGCCCTCCAGTTTATTTTTCATTGGAAGGGGATTTGGCTGCTATCAAGCGGTGGCAGGCCAGTATCAAACACATGTCTGGATTGTAAACAGGCAGCTGGCAGCTCTCCAAGCTCCCCACAGCGTGGCCGAGCTGAGTGATGTGGAGTTGTGACACTGATCCCACCCCTATCGCACCCCGACAGCCAGCGCTAATAGACCCTTCAAACACTCTCACCTCTATCTATATTTTATTTCAGACACGCCAAGTCTGTCGAGTTTCTGTGAGTGTTTGCGCGCTGCGACTCTGGATGTGCATTGTGTTGTATGTTTGTGTGTGTGTGTGTGTGTGTGTGTGCGCACACGCTTGTCTCTCTGGATGAGGCCTCTTCTTTATTGCTTGTTGTTGACATGGATCCTTTAGCCCTTAACAGGAGTCAGCAGGAGGGCTAAGCTGCTAACCAGCCACTGAGACACACACACACACACACACACACACACACACACACACACACACACACACACACCAGTCCAAAAGCATTATTCTGCAGGTCAACAGCCACTCGTTGCCTGGAAGTGTGTGTGTATGTTTGCAGCATGTGCATGTGCTGCGGTTATGTGTGTGTGTGTGTGTGTGTGCGTGCTTGCGCTAAGCGCTTCAGGCTAAGGCACTCAGAGTGAAATTATGTTCTCAGACTGGCTCCGTGTTGCCCTCTTTATCCTGACAGGCGAGGAAACAGGCACAAATAAATAAGCAGAGAGCTCGCTCCCCAGACGTGACCGCCATGGCGTTACAAGCACTAGAGGAGACGGCGTGAAGAAAACAGAATTGTATTTTATTGTGTGGGTGGCAGGGGACGGTGACTCGATAAGCATGGCGTGTTTGTTGCATTGGCGCTACTTAAAAGTGAAGCTGCTTCTGTGGGAATAGCTATTGGATGTGTGAGGACACACACACACACGCACACAGTTATTTTTCACATGAGTATTGTAGTTTTTTTTTTTTATTTTTATTTTCACAGGATATGACGCTTTCAGCACAGACTGATAAAAAATGTAACTGTCTCTATGCATGGAAAACAACCTTGAGGATTATTTGAAATCATCAAATTATACAAGAATTTAAAAAGGTTATAGAAAAAAATACAGGGAAATGGATTGAATTGTATGTTAGCTCTGGTTTTGTCTGGTTTGTGGATATTGTTGGTTCTTGGTTCACACAGGTGACGAATGTGCACTGAAGGTGTAAGAACTGTATATCTGCTGAGCTCTTCCCAATCCACACCTGTGAGTCAGGTGGGACCCTGGGTCCTGGATAGTGGTGTCACACGGGGACTCCAGTGTGAGCAATGTATGAGAAAGTTGAACGGCCTGGATCAGTCATCAGCATGACGTCTGTGACCGCGGTTACAGTACATCTGGAGAACAGGAGAACAGCCTGAGTAAAGGAGCAGATACACTGAGTTGGAATAAGATGGAGCATTACAACACACGGTTGAAACCTCAACTGAAGGCTTCTGACCGGACCTCAGAGATTTTCTTCAGACGTCAAAACAAAAAGCAGCCTGAATAATTGTTGTGACGGGGGAAATGGCAGAATTGACGATATGATATTGAGGTCAAAGGTTTCCAGCCTCACCATGGCTCCAAACAGCAGTGGGTCCCAGTGATGGCGTCAGTTCACACAAACCCTGGACAGTTCCTGCCAGGATGTGCAGTTTCATAATCAACAGCAGTTTTGTTTTATTTCTCGCCAGCAGGATTCTATTGATTCTTTTGTGTTGACAGCAGTTTTATTTAGGAGTAAAAGAAAGAAGGAGGAAAAATGGGTGTTCAAATGGTGGCGGATGATAATAAAACGAAAAAAAAAAAAAGGAAAAAAAACCTCCCCAGTCGGTGTGCAGAGAGACATCTTTGAAGGTTCTCCTTCAAAGCCCCGGTTTGCCTCCGCAGACGCATCAGGGGATTTCTGTTATTAATTGAAGTTAATTTTCTGGGATATCAGTTTGCTGGGCACGTGGGAAAGATTGATAGCCCCCACGCGTCTCCCGAGTGTTGGGATGTGGAGGAGCGGGGGGTGACGGGCGGGAGGACAGAGAAATGACACTGTTCCCTCACCAACTCACAACCCGGCTTTCACTTTTATCATCCTCAAATCAAATTACAAACATCGGAGGCCAACCTTGGCTGGAGGAGATTTCCATAAGATTAATTAGGCCAGCTAGCCAAAGACGGAGTGGGCAGGAAAAATATCAAATAATAAATATGGGGAGGGGTGAGGGAGGGGGTTGGGGCAGTGTGACAGGGGATGGAAACTGTGTGTGTGTGTGTGTGTGTGTGTGTGAGAGAGAGAGAGAGAGTCAATTGGACAATGGGTAATTAGTGCGAGCAGCAGATTCTCAAAGGCACGGGGAGGACACCCAGGCAAGGGCTCTCTGTTGGCCCCCGAGATGTGGAGGGCCGTACGGTGGGGCCCACATTTAATTAGCACCACTTTGATACCCACAGGAGTGCCAGGGGCCCCGGGGCAACCCAAACAGTGACTGACAACCCCACACCTCCGGACGCTCCCTGCTCTCCAATTATAGATGCACCAAGCTGAGAGGGACCAGTATTAACCCTCATATGGACGAGTGTGTGTGTGTGTGTGCACGCGCAAATACATACACACCTTTGTGCTCGCTGCGCACAAAATGTCCGAACAAGCTAGCCGACCAGCTGCCGAGTGGCTCGGGCTTCTTCCTATTTGTGGGCTACAAATTGGCATTTGGATTAAACGGAGCTTGAGATGCCCTGAAGGCGGCGGAGAAGACAATCTCTCACCTGGGCTGATCGGCTGCCACAGCAGACATCTAAAATGAGGATTAATTGTAGAGGGATGAGGAGGATGGAGGATGAAGAAGAAGGAGGAGAAGAGGAAGAAGAAGAAGAAGAAGAAGAAGAAGAAGCAGAAAATCCCTCTGTTTTCCCAGACGGGGCGCATTAGCAGACGGGGTAAAAACAAGCGACGCACACACACACACACACACACACACACACAATGCCTTGACGTGCCAATCTGCAATATTCATGCGAGGGAGCGTGTCTGAATAAGCGACTGGAAAGCAGCAGCTTTGGCTGTGATGCTCTAGTCTATTTTTAATGTGCAGGGATGTGTCTGCTCCACAACATTTTACAATGCTCCAGTTAGTGAACAAACAACGCCGACGCCTATGAATTATGCAACGGGGGTGTTCTCACCCGCCCCAAAACACATATTTAGTAAACAAAACTGCTAACTCTGTCGCTGACACCATGTTTGTGTAAATAATAGATTTTCAAATATGTTCAGCGACACACTGGATGGAAGTCGCCGTGTAATTTGTTGTATTATTTAGCACATCCGCTTTTTCTTCCTCCGACTCCCCCGCTGCCGACAAGTTGACAAACACATGGAAACAGCAAAGACGAGTTGTTTCCTCTAACACCTCCTGCTTGTCACCGCTTTGAAACGTTAATCCGCGCGACACACACCGCCAACAGGCCGACGCCGACTGCTTTGTTTTTGAATCAAAAGAAATCAATAGGATAAATATTGTATGCAAAAGATGGCGGCGCTAACAGTCATATGTCTCCACTCGCTGCTGTCAACGCTAATTCCTGCGCGACGCTCCAATGGGACGCAGCACAGTCGGGATGAAATGCAGAGACCTTTCTGGAGGCGCGCGCCCGAGGAGTGACGTGCGCGTTTATCCACGGGTCAGCCCGTTGTGTTGTTTTCGTCAATACGGCTTGTTTGATTGCGGATTGCCTTTGATCGATAGAGGAGATCAAACAAAGAGAGGCCGCTAATGGCTGGATAATCAGTGACAAGGACGTGAGGTCCACTGGAAGCCGAAGGGTTTGATCCACCTCACACACCTGTGACTCTAATGCTGCTTAAACACACAAGTTTACGGATGCTTGAAGGAGATGAACACACACACACACACACACACACACACACACACAATTCATCTCAAAGAAAGTAGGAAATGTTTCTCTCCCACAGAACAGGTGTTGATAATAAAGTTAACGGACTAGTTCCATCATCACCCGGTGCAGACTGGGTTGATGTGCAGCACAATTTTCCTTTTTAAATTAACTGAGTTTCTGTAAATATTTACTATATATCGGACCTAGATGTGCACAGTTTTGTTTTTATTTTAATACATGTTAATATTTTTTAACATTCTTTGTATTACTTCACAATTGCCCTTATTGTGCTATATTTCTTCATCCAAGGTGCTGAAACAAACAAATTACCCTCCAGGGATTAATAAGTTATTTCTGATTTTAAACAGCATGTCGGTTGGGAAATGATGATGTATGTGAGTGGACAAAACCCAAACAAGCAGTGGAGCGGTCGGCGTTACAAGAAGGAGAAGACAGCCGACATCTCACAGACCAATGAAATGATCATTTCCTCCAGAGAGAGTTGAGGTTCGGTGTAGATCTGGACCGGAGGCCACATGTCTTCAGGATGACAGATGTAAACTCCAGGCTGACGCCACAGATTAGATAGCGGTGGCATCTTCAGTCAGCTATCATTCATGGTGACTGACTGATGACGGTACAGGATCCCAGTGAGGAGCCTGAAGAGAACAGAGTGAACAGATGATGGTATGCTGCCCCCCTTTGCCCCTTGACAGTTCTACTAGATTTAAACATAATTTAAGGAGAGACGGCCGGATTCAGGCTGCGTTTGAAACAGAAAGAAATGAGACTCAATCACCTCTACACACACACACACACACACACACACACACACACACAGTAGATAATCACTGGATGTGTCCTACCGGGTTGATGTCATGGCCACCCATCTCCACCACATTAGCCCATTCGTCACACTCCGGGCCCCTGAGGTAGTCCAGAGACTCGAACCTCTTGACCCAGACACCCTCTCACCCAACTGCCTCCAGAGCCTGGGGTGTCCCCTCTATTAGCACCCCCTCCACCACACACACACACACACACACACACACACCCTACCATACCCTTCAACCTCACATCCTACCAACACACTCCACTTCACCAGAGTCTGCACACAGAGCCCGGGGAGCTCAAAGCAGCACCAGATGGGGCCTCTTGTTACCTCAACAGGCAGTCAGGTTTTTTTGGGGGGGGTTTTTTCTGTCGTGAACCAGCCTCCTTTGCCCTCTCACCCTTTCTGCGCACTTTATACATATTGATGTACAGGAACTTGGCATGATATGCAGAACTCCACTCAATTCATGTACGAACCCCCTCAACAGCTGTCAGACATTACATCCAATCAGTTTGGCTCTAAACAGGCATCGGGCAACGAGCCCAGACCGCTGAGCACCAATGGCCCTTATTGGAGAAGACAAATTGGACCTTCTCAAAAACGCAGACATTTGCGCTGTAATGCAATTTGTCATAGCTTCACGATTTTTTTTTTATTTTCTGGTGGTCACTGACTGTATATCAGCCTGCATGCGGCACATGCTGTTACACGCTGCATTGGAGTGACCCCTTTACACTCATTTCACTCCTTCCTGCTCACCAGCCAACGGTTCCTCACAAAGCGTGCACCTCTGTGTGCGACCGAACGAGGAGTCTGACTGCGTGGCGTGCATCCATACATCTCACCTTTCATCAGGCGCTAATAGAGGTGTCACACAAGGAGGATGTGTATCCGTCTGCTCTGTGACTGCTTGTGAAACACCACGATCGGCATGCATATAAATCAGTAATCATTAGTGAACCTGCTGCTCAGGCTTCAATTAGTGTTATAGCTCCGATATGACTCTGTCGCAAACCTGGAGCTACAATTCATTTTCAAATCCCACAAATCCATCTGTTGTTTCGCTCAAACTGGATGAAAAAGCCTGACATCACATCAAGACATGTATTGTTGAACAGGAAGCAGCATAAAGCTCAGAATTTATGTTGAAGCCATCACGCAATCGGCCGACACCGAGCCTTATCCATCCCGCAGCTGCAAACCATTATCATTTGTTACAGATTCTGTGTATCAACAGGGAAAACAGAACGTAAAAGTTTCCATATGTTCACCAGAAATGCCTTTTTTTTGGGTGCGATGGACACTAAACGGTTTGGAGTAATTTAACATGATCCCTCCGGAGAAGGAATCTCGCCCCCCTCCAGCGTAATTTCTAACAAAAGACAGAAATGCATTTGGTGTTGATGCATGCCGGCGGAATAACATTTACTCTGTAAATCACAACCACATTGGCCTGCGCTGTATCAGGTAAGCCGCTGTTACAATAACTGTTGATGCATTAAATCACGCCCGATGTTTTCCATTAATGGGGGAATAACCAGAGAGGAAAAGTTGGTGTAAATAAATGTGAAAATCTGTATGAATGTGTAATCTGTGCAAATTTATTTGATGTGCATTTACCAATTGACATGCACATTGTTTCTGACATTGTTTGTAGAACACCAGGCGCCCGTTCCAGGAAGCAGGTTTAGTGAAAACTAAACTAGTGAGGAGTTGGTTCCTCCTCATATGATAGAAACGCTGCAGAAATGTCTTAACTTCAGTGTTACAGATGAAACTTTGAAGACGACTGGTCTGATTTCTGACAGTTTACATGAAAAAAACAACAACAATGCAGTTTTACTCATTACACATTCAAAGTCTCTGGACTACATTTGGTGATTGTTTGTGAACAGGACGGTGTGTCCGACCTGCGTTACGGCGCGGACTGCTTCACTACCGCAGAAGAAAAAAAAGAAAAGAGGGTTGGCAAAGCCTCGGCCCTGCGATGCTGTGCTACATTAAGACTTTAATGGCTGTCAGCTCGTCACTTAACGGTTGTAAACACCCTGTTGGTGAACTGTGAGCCGCCTACAGCAATCTGTTGGTAAATTAATGAGGAGGCAGGGCGGGTGTGGGGGGGTGTTCTTCCCGCCCAGCACTGGCTCCATGCCAGGCTCAGGCTGCCGAAGCAACAGGCTGGTATAAGAAGAGAGGGCTCAGGAGCGGGAGGAAGGACATGGAAGTGGAGGAGAAGGATGCAGAGAAGGTGTAGACGCATCTGCAACTGACACAGAATGACAAAAAAAAACATGACACTGTTGTTAAACTGCAACAGTAGTGTGATATTGTGCCTGTGTACGATACATTGCTGGATATTTCATCATACTTCAATTGAGATTTGCACACCCTATATTCTATTTATACTTTTTAATGTCACACTTCATGTATATGTTGAACATTTACGCCAATGTTCTTTGTTTAGTTTTTACCATTCTATCTTTTGACTGCTAAATTGTTTTTCTAACTTGACTGGAGCTGATGGAACGAAGGAATTCCTCAGGGGGGTAAAAAAAAAAAAAGGTCTGAACTTGAATCAACATGATGAAGCACTGTGAAACACATACAGACCATGAATCTGTTATTTAATGCTGAGCATTGTCCTGAAATGTATTTCAAGACACATTTAATACATTCAAAGGGACCAGTGATGACTTCTGAGGGACGGACATATTTGATCTGACGGAGATAGCTGCAGCCACCCTGAGCACTGGGGCCGAGCTAATTTACTAAATAGACTGTGTGAACAACCCCTGGCCCCACTCCACCCGGTTTCCTCACTTCAAAGTAACTTTATTAGGAGAGAGATTAGACTGCACTTAACCTCTAATGATGCCGTACGAGAGGCTGGTTTCAGTACGAAGACTGGGAATCGAGCAGAGGAGGAGGGAGCGGCACACTTCGTATCGAAAAGTAACGACTCAGCCCACCGCGACTCCGCCGCCGCCCTCTGTGACGACGCACAGCCGCTTCCCCTCCCTCTTCACACTTCTCTTCTCCTCCTCTAACCTCCAGCCACTGCTTTTTTTTCCTCCCTCCTTCACTCA
>CAAKHB010005668.1:0-18818 GCA_901007665.1 Aeoliscus strigatus | reverse complement strand
GAGCAGGAGTTCATCAGGAAGTGTATGGAGAGTCTCCTGTTGGCTTCAGCCAACCTGGAGAAGGACGCTCACTCCAGCCTGACGAGCATCGAGCGGGGGCTGCTCATGCTCAAAACCCACCTGGAAGCCTTTCGCCGCAGGTGAGCGCCGCCACCACCACCACCACCACCACGTCACCTTCCTCTGCCCACGTTCTGACATGTCTCCGTGCGTTAGGTTTGCCTACCACCTGCGTCAGTGGCAGATCGAGGGAACGGGGATCAGCAGCCACCTGAAGGCTCTGAGCGACAAGCAGTCTTTACCTCTCCGAATCGTGTGTCAGCCCGCTGGCCTGCCTGACAAGGTTCCTCCACGTCTGAGCCACACTCATTACACTCCATTCACAGTTCTCACACCACTCGACTTGTTATATTGGAGAACCTGCTGCCATGTGCGGTTGCTCCTGCAGCAAGGTTCCATTGAGCTGAGCCTAGACCAAAGGTACCAGCAGCAGTGTCATCGGTCTGTAAGGTCCCATTGCTCCTGGTTGGTTCGAGAAGTTACAGAGGATTCTACCTGTTCAATCACTGATAACAGTTCAGACCGTCGCTAACATTCTGACCAATCGGCTACGAACTGGTGACTGGTATCGAGGTGGGCGCGTCTGTGTGACATATCCAGCCACAAACAAACATGCTAACTGTTGGACGGAGGATGAGGATGCTAAATCCTTTTAGAAGAAACTGGCTTCACAACATTAGCTTGAAATGCTGTGCTAACAAAGAACAAACACCAGAGTGTGTGTTGCATTCATGGATCAGAGGAGCTGAGTTCTCCAGTGTTTGTTGTGCGTTTCCGTTGCATGCGCACCACTTGCCGTAGAAATGAACAGTAGGTTACATGAAGACACAATGAGCGGTCGTACCTCTAAGCCACACACACGGAGAAGTTGTGATGGAAAACCAGTCCAGTGAGAGCTATTTGACCTTTTAACACCGACCGTATCACCAGTGTTACATTGACTCTAGCATTATTTACCGTAATTAATCAGGAAAAGTCCACTTCTCAGCTTTCAGGAACTGTTCCACCTTTTCAGATAGCACTAATAGTCATGTAATTACTGTACTCCAAAGTATGCTAGTGCCAGTCTATCGCCGGCAGCACAGTCTGTGTTCAACGGTTAATGGAGAAGTGCCTCACCTGTCTCACTCCTCCATCAGATGACCATCGAGATGTACCCCAGCGACCAGGTAGCAGACCTGCGAGCTGAGGTGACTCACTGGTACGAGAACCTTCAGAAAGAGCAGATGAACCAGCAGGCCCAGCTACAGGAGTTTGGTCAGAGCAGCCGGCAGTCAGGAGACTACCCAGGTGGACAACCTCCACCTCACAAAGCCTGCGTAAACCTTCGAAGCCTATGCAAACCTTCATGAGCTGAAGATGTCCGTGTCTCCTGCAGGTGGTCTGATGGGTCCAGTCAGGATGATCTCCTCTGGACACGAGCTGACCACCGACTACGACGAGAAGACGCTGCACGAGCTGGGCTTCAAGGACATGCAGGTGACTCTGTCGTTGTGTTTGTGAGGACTGCAGAGCGGCAGAGGATCTGAGACGCAGACGTTTTCTCCTCAGATGGTGTTCGTGTCTCTGGGCGCGCCACGCCGCGAGAGGAAGGGCGAAGGCGTGCAGCTGCCCGCGTCCTGCCTGCCACCGCCGCAGAAGGAGCACATCCCCATGCTGCTGCTTCTCCAGGAGCCACACCTCACCACACTATTCGACCTGCTGGAGATGCTGGCCTGCTTCAAACCACCCAGCCCCCACACAGAAAAGGTCCACGAAAGTCCTGGGGTTGGTGCTGACCCACCACACATCCAAAGGGACTCACAGAAACATTGTGTAGTGTTGTCCTGTTCTTGGTGAACAAACTCTACTGAATCACAATGAAATTATTTGTTCATTTCACAGTTCAGCTAAGTGCAGCAGTGAATCTGATTTGTTCGTTCATTCCCTGTGAACAAGTTGACACCAGTCACACACTGAAAACAAAAGTTACAATTGTGCAGCAAACGTACTGAGGGTACTGGAGGAACTAGGTTACTAGCACAACAGCACCTGAGCTAATGACTGTTGAGCTGTTCAGTGAACAAATCTTTTGAACAAATCTTTGTAATGATTCAGTACATCTAAAAGACATTAGCGGGTTGCAATTGCTAAGTTGTTCTAAAAATGTGTATGTGTATGTGTGTGTGCGCAGAGCGCGCAGTGTGAAGAGCTTCACCTCCACGCAGAGAACCTCTCCCGTCGGGTTTGGGAGCTGCTGATGCTTCTTCCTACGTGTCCCAAAATGCTGCAAGCCTTCCAGAACATCTCTGATGACACGGTCTGTCGCTGAGAACAGAGGAGCTCGTCGTTGTTTAGGTCTGAACCTGACCTGTGTATGTGTGTGCAGAATGAGGAGGGTCTTTGCTGGATGGAGCTCCTAAGGATTAAAAGTCCTCACAAGCTGCTGTACGCTCTGGAGATCATTGAGGCTCTGGGGAAACCCAACCGGAGGATCCACAGGGAGTCGACCGTAAGGCGCCTTTAGCGTGTGACCGTGGAGTGCGGGAATGCCAGGAACAAATCTGTCTTTATCAGACTTGTGTGTGTGTGTGTGTGTGTGTCTGTCCAGGGCAGCTACAGTGACCTGTACCCAGACTCTGATGACTCCAGTGAGGATCAGATTGAAAACAGCAAGAACAGCTGGAGCTGCAAGGTGCTGCTTGTCACCTGACCTGAACCTCTGCTGCTTCTGGACTCCATCTGACCTCCTCCTCTTCCTCTGTCTCCTTCAGTTTGTGTCATCTGGGGGCCTCCAACTCCTCCTGGAGATCTTCAACTCTGCCATCTTGGAGCCCAAAGACCAGGAGTCCTGGACCGTGGTGGGTCTCAGAGTTTAATGGTCGATGGAAAGAAGAGTTCACAACTGTCAGTCATCATCGATAGTCATTGGTCGACAGTTAACCCTTTAACACCCACGGTATCTCTGACGATACATTGCCACTAGCATATGGTAGTAATTACACGACTACTTGCATTATCAGAAAACGGTTCCTGAAAGCTGATAGTGTCACTGTGAAGCAGCTAGAAGGAGAAAACGTCCATTTGTTCCTGAAAACCTTCATTACGTTAATCGCGTTTGCTCTGTAGCTGGAAGTCAGATTCACTTTTTTGTCCCTTGACTGGAAAATTCGTTTTGAGCTTAACCCATACTTCAGCCATAAACACACACAACTATACATTAGACATAAACCCACAAAGTGCATGGAGGAAGTAACAAATGGGGGACGGGGGTACAAAGGTCTCTATAGTGGTCCACCTGTAAAGTGCAACTTCTCAGCTTTCAGGCACTGTTTTCTGATCGCACTAATAGTATGTAATTGGCGCTAGCATACTTTGGAGTACTGTAATTACGTGACTATTTGTGCTATCAGAAAATGTCCATCGGTTCCTGAAAGTCGACATGTTGCACTTCACAGCCATTTTGTTGTCATTACGGTAATGACTTGATAGACTTTACATGGCTGTTGTCAGCTTTCAGGAACCAAAAGAAATTTTCTCCTTCTTCACACCATGTAAGGGAATCGAGTGGCACTGCTCAGTTTTCTTTTAGTTACGTAATTACAATAGTCCAAATTATGCTAGCACCAATGTATCGTCGGCGTGTTAAACGAAGTGAAGTGTCTATCATTCTGACATGGCGCAGCTCGACAAAAGAACCAATGAATCGTGGTTGACTCAGCTGGAACTGGTCTCCAGCTCCAGCCCTTGTTCACCAAGTGCTCCTTCCTCCTGCTGTCTCTGCAGTGGCTGCTCGACTGCCTGGCCTGTCTGCTGAAGCTCATCTGCCAGTTCGCTGTGGACCCGGCCGACCTGGATCTAGCCTATCACGACGTCTTCTCCTGGTCCGGTCTCTCCGACGGTCAGCGCAAACGAGCATGGCCGGGAAAGTCCCGCAAGTCGACGATGGAACACGGGAAAGGTCTACACATCCCACGGCTGACGGAGGTACGTGACCGCCGCAGTGGCTCGTCACAGCGCTGCCGCCACCACTCACTGTGTCTCTGTCTTCACTCAGGTGTTCCTCAGCCTGGTCCAAGGCACCAACCTCATCCAACGCCTCATCAACGTGGCCTACACCTACGACAACCTGGCACACAGGTGACCTCACTGTCACACGTTTGATCTCAGGCGTTCGCAGCTCATAGTTTTCAACAATTGTTTGTTCTCCAGGGTTCTGAAGGCTCAGTCCGACCACCGGTCCCGACATGAAGGTTAGAGTTGTGGACACGACGAGCAAATCTCTGTTGTCGTTCCTGGATCTGACGGGTCCTGTGTGTTCTCCCTCCAGTGACCCACTACTCTATGTGGCTGCTGGTCAGCTGGGCCCACTGCTCCTCCACTGTCAAGTCTAGCCTGGCCGACAGCGAGCAGCTCCAGGACTGGCTGAAGAAGCTCACGCTGCTGGTGCCGGAGGTGAGTCAGTCCGAGCGCTCACAACGGGGTCCAATCAAGGATGGAAGATTCACGGCTCGTCTGAGGATTCTGCAGATAATCAGCTGTAGTTTGATGTTGTCTACTAGTGATGGGCAAAACAGTTTCTTCAGGTGGACTAAATCAGTAGAATCCATCAGTAAAAAGATTGTTCAGTGTACGTTTTGATTTCAGTGAGTGATTGGAGTCAGTTGACTTGTCGCAGGGAATGCACGAATCAGGTTACCCGCAGCTGTTCGCTGCCGCGCTCAGCTGCATTGTGAAATGTTATTCCGTACAGTTTGTTCACCATCAGTTGTCTCTATCAAACAATGTTTGAAGAAGGATCCAAACCACACATGCAGGGCTCAGCAACATGATTCTGCAGATTCATCTGCAGTGTGGATGTTTGGCTCGTTTGAATCTGTTACCGGAGCGACTTTTCGACTTAACTGTTTTCATGCGGCATCACCAGCATGTGTACCTACCTGCTGTTACCTTAGCGACCCACACTGGTTGGTCAGTGCCGACGTGTGGACGCAGCAAGTTCCACCTGTTGGCTTCAGATGACATTCAGCATCTGAGTGGAGGAAAGAATCAGATTCACCTGCAGTGGACAAGGCCTAATTGTCCAGACACACACACACTTTTAAGCGTGGAAATCCTGGAGTTGACTCGTCCCATTTCCTCCATCGGTCATACTTACGTTCCCTGTTGTCGGCATGCTTCACATCTACCTCATGCTCAGCTGGCGTTTCCTGTGTCACTGTTTGCAGTCGGCAGTCAGGCACGAGGCATGTAACGGCCTCTACAAGCTCTCTCTGTCGGGTTTGGAGGGAGGAGAGTCCATCAACAGGTCTTTCTTGCTGCTCGCCGCCTCCACACTGCTCAAGTTCCTGCCTGACGCACAGGCTCTCAAACCTCTGAGGGTAAGAGACACACATACACACGTCGGCAGGCTGCACTCTGTGTCCGAAGTCCTGATGGATGATGATCTGACTCAATTTGAGCTCTGCCACAGTGACTCTGTCTGTCTGAGACCTGCTTCCTGCTCTGGGATCAGTGCGACAGAGGCACACCAACCCGCAAACCTGATCACATTGTGTCTTATGCTTGTCCGCTCGCGTCGTTCACCTGTGTCACCTGAAAGCCCAGTTTATGTTTCTGAGTAAAATCAATGGTGTACATGCACTGTAGCCTGACGTCAATTAGTCACATACGACAACAACTGTGATTGAACTGCTGTCTCCACGTTCAATCTCTCCACCGTATTTCCACCTTGGATCTTGTTACCGCACTAACTACAACAAGATCACCTCATTTTCTCAGTTTTCAGTCAAACTTCATCTTCTGGTCAGTTCTGTCTTTCTCTGCAAACACAAAAGTCCCGCTCTGAGAGCTGGGAAAGTCACGTGACTTCAGTGGTGACGACTTCTAGTTATATTTCTGGAGAGCATGTCAACGATTTGTACACACACACTTGTTTGATTTGTGCCAGTGACCATTGTTACATTTTAACTGGACGTGCAACCACAACGTGTGTTACACAACAGGAACAAGAGCACATTGTTTCTGACCTGCTTTGTTGTGATAAAACTGTGTGCGTGTGTGTGCGCTGGCAGGCGGAGGAGTATGAAGAGGAGCCTCTGCTGAGAACAGGATGTAAAGAATACTTCTGGCTTCTCTGCAAACTCATCGACAACATCCACGTCAAAGACGCCAGCCAGGTGGGATCCTCTGGCGCGCCGCTGAGCCGCAGCCGTACAGACTGAACTCGGTTCACCTCTGACACGTCCTCATTAACTCTTTAACACCGACACTATCACTGCGATTACATTCACACCAGCATACGTTGAAGTACCGTAATTATGTGACTATCTACGCTATCAGAAAATAACAGTTCCTGAAAGTTTAAATTTACATGTCATTACGGTCATGACTCGCTAGCTTCTGGTAACAGAGTGAATATGATTACCATAATGACAGCAACATGACTGTAAACTTTCAGGAACCAATGGATGTTTTCTGAGCGCAAATTCCCATGTAACTAGTCATGGTGCTCGTGCTAATGTAGCGCCGGGGATGCCTTCGGGGTTAAAGTGTCTAACAGCACATGTGATCTCCTCCACCCACCCGCTGGTTGTGTGTCGCCCAGGAGAAACGTAGATCCTCAAATGACCTTTGACCTGTAACTGTTGAACTGCTGCTAGCGCTGGTCTGTTTGAACTCACAGAAGGTCTCTCCCTCTTTGTCGCTGGCCGGCTCCGTGCAGACCACGCTGCTCGACCTGGACGCTCTTGCCCGTCACCTCGCCGACTGCATCAGGAGGTCAGACATGCACGCACACACACACACACACACACACACAGGGATGCTCATTCGCTCTCTCCATTTCCATCTCCAGCCGTGAGATCCTGGACCAGCAGGACCGGACAGTAGAGGACGACGGGCTGACCGGCCTCCTGCGTCTAGCCACCAGCGTCCTCAAACACAAACCTCCCTTCAAGTTCTCCCGTGAGGGGCAGGAGTTCCTGCGCGACGTCCACAACCTCCTCTTCCTGCTCCCCAGCCTGGCTGACCGCGCTCAGCCTAAATGCAAATCACACGCCGCCCGTGCTGCTGCCTATGACCTGCTGGTGGAGACAGTGAAGGGCTCAGTGGAGAACTACCGACTGCTGCATAACTGGGTGATGTCACAGCACATGCAGGGTGAGTGGCCAAACCTCCGGTCCAGTCAGCTGATCTGAGATGAAGCAGAAATGTGCTTTGATGATCAATTTAACCCTTTAACATCATCTGTATCGCTGCCTATACATACGCGCTAGCATACTTCATTCGGAATTACACGACTATTTGTGTGACTATTTGTGAAAACGTCCAACGGTTCCTACAAACTGAATAGTTGCACTTTACAGCCAAGTTACTGTCATTACCCTAATGCCTGCTGACCTGAGCACGCTCAGCGTGAACACGTCCAGTGCATCTGAGCTCTCATCTGGCAGCATCACTGCCAGAGAACACCATCAGCGAGCTTGTGTACAATAGATAATACTGCATGGAACTCGTTTCGTGACGTCTGTGTGACGTCAACACTAGCTGTCATTTTCACACACGCACGTATGGGATGTTACTGGAAATTGAAATTAAATTAATTATATCTGAATTTGAATCAGTTTGAACCGGAACGAATTAGATACAAGAAATGTTAACGAATGGGGAAAATGAATGGGAAAAACAACAGACGCAAAGCAGCCAGTGTTGCGTTGTGATGGAAAACGGTTCTTTTAGGTGGGTAGCAAATCAGTAGAATCCCCTCAGTAAAAACATTTGTTCAAAAAATTCATTCAAAAGTTTTGCTCGAAACATTTGTTCACCAAATTCTTCCGTTCGTTCAGTGATTTGTGCGGGATGAGGTTTGTATTACTCGAAACTGAATCAGTTGGAATCTGAATTAATCTGATGGTTTTGCTACCAAAACATTCATGCTAACTACTGTGGAGTACTGTAGTTAAGCTATACGACGATTAGCACTATCAGAAAACGGTTCCTGAAAGTTGACAAGTTGCACTTCACAGCCAAGTTGTCATTAACGTAATGACAGCAGCATGGTTCTTGTCAACTTTCAGGAACTAAGGGATGTTTTGTCCTTTCTCCCAGCTGCTTTACACCAGGTTGAGGAACCAGGTGCGGATTGGACATTGATTAGTGAATCAATGTCCAACGGCTATGAGAGGGAGAAAATGTCGATCAACCGTCATTTTCTCCTTCTCCTAGCGCCTTCATACTACGAAAGCTTCTCAGCTTTCTGGAAACGTTCCATGTTTTCCGACAAATAGCATGTGTAATCGTGCAAATAGTCATGTAATTACAGTACTCCACAGTATGCTAGCACCACCGTATTGTCTACGATACCGTTGGCGTTCTAGGTGTTTACGTCTCATGTTCTTGTGTGCTCAGCCTCTCACGCTCCCTACAAGTGGGACTACTGGCCCCATGACGACGTGCGGGCCGAGTGTCGCTTCGTGGGTCTGACCAACCTGGGCGCCACCTGCTACCTGGCCTCCACCATCCAACAGCTCTACATGATCCCTGAGGCACGGCAGGCAGTCTTCACTGCCAAGGTCGGTGTCAGGGCGCACGGAGAGATTTGGAACCAGAGGAGATTCAAACTGTGTATGGATTCTGACTGTGTGTCTGTGTGTGTAGTACGCAGAGGACATCAAACATAAAACGACACTGCTGGAGCTACAGAAGATGTTCACATATCTCATGGTGAGTGTCTTCTTCATCGATCTCCACTGGTGACATACACTCTTGACACCTGCTGAGAGTTGATGGTGTCATCTCTTCCTCCTCCGTCCGTCCATGCGCTCAGGAGAGTGAGAGGAAAGCCTACAACCCACGTCCGTTCTGTAAAACCTACACTATGGACAAGCAGCCACTCAACACCGGAGAGCAGAAGGACATGACAGAATTCTTCACCGACCTCATCACCAAGATCGAGGAGATGTCGCAGGAGCTGGTAGGCACATGCACACACATCGACCTTCTCACACACCAGCACGAACACACACTTATTTCACACACACACCTACACCTTGTCACACACTCCTCCTCAGTGTGTCGGTGGTTCCTCCTCAATTCGTGCTTTCTGAGCGTTGTCTCGTTTCACAGAAGAACACTGTGAAGACTCTGTTCGGGGGCGTCATCACCAACAACGTGGTTTCTCTGGTGAGTGGGTTTGTCCAAGGTCATCAGCCTGTCTGATCCAGATATGATGCAGCAGTCTGTCAGCTGATTTCTACTAGTTCAGCGCCGCAGTCACCCAACGCGCAGCTCCACGGTCTTCAGACCTCCTCAAACAGTACCAGCATTCTGACCAGTCTCTGTTGTCCTCCAGGACTGCGACCACGTGAGTCAGACAGCGGAGGAGTTCTACACGGTCAGGTGTCAGGTGGCAGACATGAAGAACATCTATGTGAGTGGTCGAGCACGTCCGGCACTTTGGATGTGACTAATGTCCCCAGCTCATGAGTCCACCCCTCCACAGGAGTCTCTGGACGAGGTGACCATCAAGGACACGCTGGAGGGGGACAACATGTACACCTGCTCGCAGTGCGGCAAGAAGGTCCGGGCGGAGAAGAGGTGAGACACTGCCGGTCTGAGTCCACAGAGGTGTCCGTCCTGCTCACGCAGTCCTCTGTCTTCCAGAGCCTGCTTTAAGAAGCTGCCGCGCATCTTGAGCTTCAACACCATGAGGTACACCTTCAACATGGTGACCATGATGAAGGAGAAGGTCAACACCCACTTCTCCTTCCCACTGCGCCTGGACATGACGCCATACACCGAGGACTTCCTGATGGGAAAAGGGGAGCGCAAGGACGGCGAACCCACAGCATCAGAGAGCTACGAGTATGATCTCATCGGCGTCACAGTGCACACGGGCACGGCGGATGGCGGCCATTACTACAGCTTCATCAGGGACATCATCCACCCACACGCCTACAAGAACAACAAGTGGTGAGTGCGCCGCGCCGTGACACCTCAGGCTGCACGGCCCCATCGCAGACATTAAAAAGCCTGTGGTTGCAGGTACCTGTTCAATGACGCTGAGGTGAAACCCTTTGACTCCGCCCAGCTGGCGTCAGAGTGCTTCGGGGGGGAGATGACGGTACGAGCCCACGCACCAGGAGCACATGAGGCCACACTGCCGTCTCACCGACTTCACTTTGTGTTTCAGACCAAAACCTACGACTCTGTCACCGATAAGTTCATGGATTTCTCCTTCGAGAAGGTGAGAAGGACCATCAGGAGCGACCTCAGTGTGTCATCTGGAATGTTCCAGACGTTCAGTGAATTACAATTACTAAATGAATGTTTTCATCCTCACAACAGAAACATTTGTTTTATGTCAGATGAGCGTACTAACATTAGCATTAGCCTGCCACGGTTGTCATGTGACTCAAATGTTCGATCCAGTGATGACGCGTGTCGTTTCTTCGGTTGACTTGAGTTTTTGACACATCAGTCAAAATCAAAGCTCATTTCTAGGATCAAGACATAGATCAGTGGTTAGCTTCCATAGACCTGACTGGATCAGTGGATCAGTGGATGTGTGGGTGTAGTGGATTGTTCCACCTGTAAACATTGTATTTGTATCAATTCAGTGTTTCTCTTTGTTCTTCTCGTCATTCCTCTTTTTGTTCTTTTTGTCATTCTTCTCATTCTTCTTCTTCTTCTCGTCTTCTCCTCTGTAATTTTACTTTTGTACCACATGTTTGATGGGGTGGTCCTTCTTTCTGTTGTACCGTGCTGAAACGAGTGAATGAACATGTGACTGTCCCTTCAGACCCACAGCGCCTACATGCTCTTCTACAAGCGCGTGGAGCTGGAGGAGGAGAACGGAAAGGACTTCAGCTTCGACGTGTCTCCTGACTTACTGGAGGTGTGTGAACTAACGTTATGTGTGAATAAACTAACACACACACACACACATCAGCCTATTAATGTGTGTGTCTGCAGTGGATCTGGCACGACAACATGCAGTTCCTCCAGGACAAGAACATCTTTGAACACACCTACTTCGGGTGCGTGTCCCTGCCGTGATATTACCAGCAGTCGTAGCAGCCGTTGTATCTCAGGCGCTAACGTTGTTGTGCTCTGCAGGTTCATGTGGCAGCTGTGCAGCAGCATCCCCAGCTCACTGCCTGACCCCAAAGCCATCTCCCTCATGACAGCCAAGGTACGCTACCACACGCACTCGTTCATCCTCAGTCTGTGCACGCTGACGTCTGTCCACTTCTCGTTTGCAGCTCAGTACCTCGTTCGTCCTGGAGACCTTCATTCATTCCAAGGAGAAGGTGACTTGCATTTTGCCCTCATTCACGACTTCATGGACTCAACTGAACACCGTCGGTATCGCTGGTGATACATTGCATACTTTGGCGTACCGTAATTACATGACTGTGTGGTTCATCAGAAAATGTGGAACGGCTCGTGAAGGTTGATGTTTGCACTGGGTTCCTCTACATGGTGCTAGGAGAAGGAGAAAATGATGAGTTATAAATCAGTTATCAGCTGTAGACCGATTGTTGAGAGGGTTGAGTGTGTGTAAACTCGGCTGACCTTTGACCTCAATTTTTCTCACTTTTCTAGAACAAGCTACAGATCAATTGACGATCAATGTCAGATGATTAAACCTGTGTGTGTCTGTGTGTGTCAGCCCACGATGCTGCAGTGGATCGAGCTCTTGACCAAGCAGTTCAACAACAGTCAGGCTGCCTGTGAGGTGGGTTCACTGCATCTCCTCCTCCTCAGTCTGTGAGATGTATTGTGGTGTTTCACCAGTCAGATCTTCTTCCCTCAGTGGTTTCTGGATCAAATGGCCGACGACAATTGGTGGCCGATGCAGATCCTCATCAAGTGTCCCAATCAGATTGTCAGACAGGTGAGTTTGACCCTAATCGTTCAAACTAAAGACCTGCCTCTACCAACATTGTCCCATCATCTTCCACTCTTTTTTTTTTTTTTTTTGGTCACAAATCATGTTATGGTCAAGTTCTGTTTTCTCAGTGAACACAGAAGTCCCGCTCTGAGAGCAAACTGTCCAATCACAGCCACAACATGTATGGGGCTTTTCCACTGCACAGTTCCTGCTCGGCTCAGTTCTACTATTTAGTTCCGTTTGGCTTCTTTTCTATCACACTTCAATTCCTCTTTGATGTGGGTGCCAACGTCACAGTGCCAGCTATGTGAAACTGCCATGACTGCGTGCCCCGTTAGAGGACGGCCCCTCTGTCCGTAGGGACCGACCAGAGGAAGGCATTATGCAATGTCATGCTTGGCTCACTTGGAACCT
The DNA here is from genome assembly GCA_901007665.1 of Aeoliscus strigatus. Taxonomy (NCBI): domain Eukaryota; kingdom Metazoa; phylum Chordata; class Actinopteri; order Syngnathiformes; family Centriscidae; genus Aeoliscus; species Aeoliscus strigatus. The sequence continues at coordinate 6,469 of CAAKHB010005668.1, read as the reverse complement.
CAACGGAGGTGGTACTAAAAGTACTAGGTTCTATTGCTAGTGGAAACACAAAAAAGCCGGGTAGAACCAAGTTGTGTCCAGTCATGCTGGAACCCTGTGGTGGAAAAGACTCAGTAGTTACACTTCTAGCGGGGTGACATCAGGCTACGCCAGCCATTTGATCCACAAGCATAAATAACTTGGTCTTACACTGCCACCAGCTCATCCTCACTGGGCTCTCACTGCCTTCCAGATGTTCCAGAGGTTGTGCATTCACGTCATCCAGAGGCTGCGGCCAGTTCACGCTCACCTCTACCTGCAGCCTGGCATGGAGGACGGGTACGTCTCACCTGATTGGTCGGATCACACATCTGTTGTCTGATCTCCCACAAACAGAATTCTTCTCCTTCTGAGAATTTGTGTTCTGGCATCGATTATTAGTATTTATTTTTATTTTTTTAATTATTCACGATTCCAGCAGCATGATAGATAAAAAAAGATAATTACAGAAAGGAGAATGGGGACACTGGGCATGAAGGACAAGAAAGCAAAAAACACTATCACTAATACTACTACTTTAACTGCTTTAACAGCTCTACAGCCTCGATACGGCTTCCTGATGTACTCGGGTAAAAACTGAACCACCCAGATGCAGGACTTTGGTCCCAAATCCATATCCTTTTGGTAATAAAAATAATAAAATGTAATATCAGATCTCAGTCATCCAGGTCGTGGTATCTTGCTGCGTTAATTTGTAGACAACTGGACTTGTAGTTAGCTTGAAGACATCTCGCCACTCATCCGAGAAGCTTCTGCAGGTCAGAGCTGAAGAAGCGTCTCCAGTTCAGAAATTACCCAGGACGCAGCCTTTACATGTGGACTTTAGCAAATTAAAAGGAAAAGAATAACAGAAAAACAAAACCATTTTGGGAAAAACAAAAACACACGGAGCTGCTGCTCACGGCAGCGCCTTTGATGGCATATTTCATGCTAGTATTCTTTGGAGTACCGTAATTACTCACTGTACTTACTGTTTGCGCTGTCAGAAAACAGTTCCTGAAAGTGGGGAGGCTATGTTGCTGTCATTGCAGTAACGAGTAACAGCTTTTGGCAACAGAGACAGCACCATGGCTGTTCTCAGCTTTCAGAAACCAGTGGATTTTTAGTCATGTAATTATGGTATTGTGCTACTTACATAGTAAGTACGGTAGTATGCTAGCGCTAATGTAGTGCCAGGGATACCAACGCATTTAAAAGGTTAACAGGTCATTGAAGCTTCTCTAGAAACGGGCCATCTGATGTGCAGCACTAACAGGAAGTGTGTGTGTGAGACATCAGATGGAGGCATCAATGTTGTGTCATTCAGTGTTCGGTTCTGTTTGGACTCTGAGAAAGACGAGCGGCTCCTCATTGACCAGCAACGGCTCCACATGAACAGACCCTCCCCTGGTCCACAGTCGTCCTCTAACGTCCTCCTCCTCTGTGGTGTCCCCTCAGCTCTGACGACATGGACGGTCCAGTGGAGGACATAGGCAGCAGGTCCTGTGTCACTCGCTTCGTGAAGACGCTCCTGTCCATCATGGAACACGGTGTGAAGCCGCACAGCAAACACCTGACCGAGTACTTCGCCTTCCTCTACGAGTTCGCCAAGATGGGCGAGGAGGAGGTCAGTGACACGTTGCTCTGGAAACCTTTGTGAGCCCCGTGGCCACAAGAACCTGCTGGAGGTTCTGCTGCTTAGGCCAGATGATCAGAGGATAGGAGGTTTCAGTCAGTTGCTGTCTGCAGGAGATTAACACACACACAGACACAATCACACATCACTCCCGCACGCTCTCACCTCACACACACACACACACCACACACTGTCTTGATTTTCCTGCTGTAATTCTCTTTCATCTTTGTTCTTAATCTCTTTTGTTATGAGATCCTGTCAGCTGTGTATGAATCAGATTCATTCTTCTGCTTTGAATCAGCGTCGTATCCACTCTCCGTCCTTCATGAGCTATTCTTCTTCGGCACTTGTGTACGTGTGTCACTGTGCGTTGAATCTGTGTTTAGTTTTTCTGTTTCTCAGTGTATTTATTAAAATGGATCTTGTTACTTTCTAGCTTCCAGAACTAAAAAAAGTCAGTTGTAGACGACGCCTCGTTGCATTCCTGGAGAGGTGACATCAGGCTACACCATACGACACAATGTCGATTAGACGCAGAAGCATGAATCAGTGTTCAACAAATATAATGGATTCTTGATATAACACGAGGTCCCATGACCACCAGCTTCGTCAGCTGGTGTCCAACCTGTGATGGTGTGTTTGTGACGTCTGTACGTTGTCTCCTGTGTCCAGAGTCAGTTCCTGCTGTCCCTTCAGGCCATCTCCATCATGGTCCATTTCTACATGGGAACCAAAGGCCCAGAGAACGTGAGTTGCCTCGCTGTGACATCATCCGTCTGATTGGACGCAGGAAGTGACACGTGTCCCCGCTCAGCCGCAGGTGGAGGTGCTCTCGGAGGAGGAGGGCGAGGAGGAGGACGAGGAGGAGGACATCTTGTCTCTGGCAGAGGAGAAGTACCGTCCTGCAGCCCTGGAGAAGATGATCGCCCTCATCGCCCTGCTGGTGGAGCAGTCACGCTCCGAGCGGTATGGCTTACTTCAGGCTCGCAGGAGAAGGTCGAGAAATTTGACCATGTCCTCCATGTGTCCCCTCTGTCCAGGCATCTGACGCTGTCCCAGAGCGACATGGCGGCACTGACGGGGGGGAAAGGATTCCCCTTCCTGTTCCAGCACATCAGAGACGGCATCAACATCAGACAGACCTGCAACCTCATCTTCAGCCTCTGTCGCTATAACAACCGCTTGGCCGAGCATGTAGGTTCAACTAGTCGGCCACTGTTGCCGCCGGTACGGCACGTGTAACTCACCTCTGCTTCTTCTCTCAGATCGTGTCGATGCTCTTCACCTCCATCGCCAAGCTGACGCCTGAGGTGAGACACTCTGGTCTCAGTTCAGTCCAGACTATACCAGATCTTCTCAGCGACAAGCTGGCAATGAGTTCCCATGTGATGCTCTGTGGCTGTGTGACACACAGAAAAACAAACAAAACTGTCTTTAACATTGGCTTGAGATGCTACGCTAACAGACCCACCTCTGAACAATGCGTTTGAAAGAGCAAATCTTTTGAAAGAACTAAATCACTGAATGGAAAGATGTGTTCATTTCACAGTTCAGTGTGTCAGTGAACTGCTGCAGGTGAACCTGATTTGTTTGTTTGTTCTCTGCGAGAGTCGATTGATATGAATCACCCACTGAATACGAATCGTGCATTACAATCCGTTAGGAGTCCACAGTCCGTTTGTCTTTTATTGACACGTTCGAGTTCGACGAGTTCTCTGAAGCGTTTGAGCTGTTCCGCTTTTACGGCACCCGCTGCCATGACAAGGACAGCAGTTTACTCGAGATGTGTCCTGGACTGATGCATGTCGTTGGAATTTATGTTCTGAACAGGACTTTGAATGATATCAACCCCTCTGCTGGGTGGGGACTCAGTTCATGTGTGAGTGTTAGTGCCCGCCAATGTCACCAGTGGTACTGACAACGAACGTTAAGCCGCTGATGATGCTCTGGTCTCAGGCAATGATGCTGATGCTGTTGCTTCCCTCCTTCAGGCTGCCAACCCGTTCTTCAAGCTACTCACCATGCTGATGGAGTTTGCTGGCGGCCCCCCAGGGATGCCGTCCTTCGCCTCCTACATCCTGCAGAGGATCTGGGAGGTGAGTGAGTGAACAGTTAGCGAACTGTATGAAAACTAAAACGTTCCTGCCATAAATCCATGTTCTTCTGTCGCGTCCCCCCAAGGTGATCGAGTACAACCCCTCTCAGTGTCTGGACTGGCTGGCAGTCCAGACTCCCCGCAACAAACTGGCCCACAGCTGGGTGCTGCAGAATATGGAGAACTGGGTGGAACGCTTCTTAATGGCGCACAACTACCCCCGAGTCCGCACATGTAAGAGCAGATCGCCACGCCGGTGTCGTCCCGCTCACAAACAGTTCGGTCAAAGCAACAAATCTTTTTGGTGAACGAACTGTACTGAATCGCTTACTGAAAAGATTCGTTCATTTCACAGTTCAGCTGAGTGTGACAGTGAACTGCTGCGGGTGAACCTGATTCGTCGGTCGCTCCATACGAACGACTCACTAAAAATGAAACTTGCAAATGAAAACTAAACTATTGCACAGTGAACGTACTGAGTGTATTGGTGGGACCAGTTCACTGTGCAGCAGGAGGTGAATCAATCCCTCAACGATTTGGTGAATGGGTCTTTACACTAAAGTGATTCTATTGATTCGGTACACCTTAAAGAACTGTTGTCCATCACAACACACTGGCTGCTGTGCGTCGACTTTTTTCTGATTCAGTTTTTAATGACTGTTATTGAAACTGATTCATTCAGGTCCAAACTGATTCACATTCAAATGTAAATAATTTGTTTCCAGTAAAATAAATTTCATCCTGTATGTGCGTGACCCCTCCAGCGGCGGCGTACCTCCTCGTCTCCCTCATCCCCAGCAACTCCTTCCGCCAGATGTTCCGCTCCACGCGCTCGCTCCACCTGCCGACCCGCGAGCTGCCGCTGTCACCCGACACCACGGTGGTTCTCCACCAGGTGTACAACCTGCTGCTGGGGCTGCTGGGCCGCGCCAAGCTCTACGTGGACGCCAGCGTGCACGGTACCACCAAGCTGGTGCAGTACTTCAGCTTCATGACCTACTGCCTCATCTCCAAGACGGAGAAGCTCATGTTCTCCGGATACTTCATGGACCTATGGAACCTCTTCCAGGTACTTTTCCAGTTGCCCCCAGTTAGCATGTTGCTAAGCTAAGGAGCCCAACGAATCCAACCCTTGTTCTGCACTCAGCCCAAGCTGTCGGAGCCAGCCATTGCCACCAACCACAATAAGCAGGCGCTGCTGTCTTTCTGGTACAACGTGTGCGTGGACTGTCCGGAGAATGTGCGGCTGGTGGTACAGAACCCAGTGGTGACCAAGAACATCGCCTTCAACTACATCCTGGCCGACCATGACGACCAGGAGGTGGTGCTGTTCAACCGCGGCATGCTGCCGGCCTACTACGGCATTCTGCGCATGTGCTGTGAGCAGTCACCGGCCTTCACCCGCCAGCTGGCGTCACACCAGAACATCCAGTGGGCCTTCAAGAACCTGACGCCCCACGCCAGCCAGTACCCTGGGGTCGGTGGGCCGCCGCCGCAGCATCAATGTACATCACTGATCAAATGCCTAATGGTGTGTGTGTGTGTGTGTGTGTGTGCGTGCGCGTGCACAGGCTGTGGAGGAGCTGTTCAACCTGATGCAGCTGTTTGTCGCCCAGCGAGCCGACATGAGAGAAGACGAGCTGGACGATGTCAAACAGTTCAAGAAAACGACCATCAGCTGTTACTTGCGCTGTCTGGACGGACGTTCCTGTTGGACCACACTGATCAGGTACACACACACACACGTATACCGATCCTGTACATGCACATACACGTGTGCACGTGCACACACACACACAGCACTTTGATGAGATTCTGTTGGTTCCTCTCAGTGCCTTCAGAGTTCTGCTGGAGAATGATGAGGATCGTCTGCTGGTTGTCTTCAATCGAGGACTCATCCTCATGACCGAGGTTCGTGCGTGACCACAAATATTGTGTGTGTGCGCGCGCACATGCGTGCGCCTCAATTAACCCCTTGCTCTCTGCAGTCCTTCAACACGTTACACATGATGTACCATGAAGCGACGGCGTGTCATGTGACCGGCGACCTGGTGGAGCTGCTGTCCATCTTCCTGTCTGTGCTGAAGGCCACGCGGCCGTACCTGCAGCGCAAAGGTCAGAGCATCTGATTGGCTCCTGGCAGTCACATGACCAAGCATTGTTCAAAGCTTCTGACTGAAAGAAAGAACCTGAATGAAGTACACAGTGGAGCAGTACGTGTGTGTGTCATGTGCAGATCTGTCGGTATTGATGTGTGTGTGAGGTCGGTCCACATGCATGCGTCCCAATGTTGAATGTCTTTGTCCTCAGACGTCAAACAGGCTCTGATCCAGTGGCAGGAGAGAATTGACTTCGCTCACAAGCTGCTGACGCTGCTGAACTCCTACAGTCCTCCGGAGCTCCGTGCTGCCTGCCTGGGTAGGACCCCCCCCACACACAGTCACTGTCAGGTGACTGCACTGGACGTGTGCTCTTCTGTCAACATGTGTCCTCTCTGCAGACGTGCTGAAGGAACTTGTCCTCCTGAGTCCACATGATTTCCTGCACACACTCGTCCCCTTTCTGCAGCACAACCACTGCACCTATCACCATAGCAACATCCCCAGTGAGTTCCACCCCGCAACGCCATGCCCCCTGCCCCACCCCGTGTACTGAGTGTGTGTGTATGTGTGTGTGCGCAGTGTCCTTCGGTCCCTACCTGCCATGCAGAGAGAACATCA